>JAUBOD010000248.1:348934-361031 GCA_032353885.1 Nothura maculosa | reverse complement strand
GATGCAGGCCAGGATCCCATTGGCCTTCTTGGCCATGAGGGCACACTGCTGACTCATGGTTAACTTGCTGTCAACCAAGACTCCCAGGTCCCTCTCCATGGAGCTTCTTTCCAGTAGGTTGACCCCTAATCTCTACTGATCCCTGGGGTTATTTCTCCTCAGGTGCAGGACCCTGCACTTCTCCTTATTGAACCTCATGAGGTTGGTGGGGAGGTTGGTGGGGAGGTTGTGCTGAAGGACAGCCTTCAGAATGTAGCTGCCAAATCACACAAAGGCTCTATAGGTCTCCAGAACCTCTGCTGCTCTCTTCCTGTCCAGTGGTGGAAGCAACTTTATTTCCTCACCTCCAAATTTCAGGTCCATCAAGAAATCATTAGTCTTCTGAGTTAACTGTAAGGGTGATTAGTACAGGAATGGGAAAGTATTGGAATATATTTCTAAGCTACAAATTTGCTCTTTTAACTATTAAGTCCCCTGTCATGCTTGGGACTTGTCTTGTTAGGTTTGCAGTAGGTGGAAACATAGCTATGTGGACATCCAGCTTTGGCTCCAGCTGTTGTCAAAACAGAGAGCATCTAAATGTCTGAGAACCTTCACATCTCACACAATGAAGATGGTCTCAATTTAACAGCAGCAGAAATAAATAGGAGTTTATTGACTTTCCTTCACGAACTATGTTATTCCTATTGCTTTTGAGAAAATTCATGCCTGTCAACATGAATTTGCCTTTTTTGATTTAAAGTTTTTCTAGTTCAGGAGTAAAAAACTTTTCACCTAGCTTTTGAATTCACAAGAACTTATTTATTTATTTATTATTTTTTCCCCTGAAGTAAGCTTTACCCATGCAGCAGAAACACTTCTCCCCTTATTCTCAAAACTGGGCTTTCTGAATCCAGGCTGAGGACAGCAATGTTTCCTGTAGTTGCTCTGGGTAAAAAAACAAATGCTAGCAACAATGATTTTCCATCATAACTTTCTTCCTTCCATGTCCTTCTCCCTCACACATCTTAAACATTTGGGTTGATATTTTCCCTGGTTGGTCTTGGGGCTACAATGATATTAAAGAAGCAAAGTCTGAGGTAAAAAACACATTGTCCCTTATTGAAGTAGAATATACAGGGGGAAAAGGAATTATGCCTCTTCCTCTGAATTTTAGCATAAACATAGTAAGTCAAAATGACAAGCTCAATAAATGTCAGAGTCAATTTTATTGATGCAAAGAGTTAAGCATAAAGATAGGCAAGTATAATTATCTTCCAAGTGTCTGAGCACATGACTGTTTCAGTCACATGGTCAGTCTGAGCATATCTGTGGCATCATGCACTGGAATCTCTGTGGTTTAATCTAAACTTTGAATAAATGGGAAGCACTCCAGGTAAAGAGTGCTCCTAGATGTCTTTCGTTTTGAGTACTTGGTATTTTAAGCAGTAAGGCATTTTAATCTGGTGCTTTTGAAATAAGAAGAAAGATTTCCATTGACTTAAATGGGTTCAAAAGTGGGGCCTAACACGAGATTACTTTTTTCATTAAGGACATTATGTTGCATCATTGAGCTCAATGGGTTTTTCCATTGACTTCATTAGATGTGAGATTGGCCCCTTAAAGCATATGCCTTGATAAAGCATTTCATCTTCTGTGACTGCAGTAAAAAGGAAAAAAAAAAAGAAAAAAAAATCCTTACACTTGCTGTTTCTTATTTCTCTGATGCAGCGCCTCTGATATTTTTGCATTTTGAATCATAAGGGCTCTACTCTCAGTGGGCACTTGTCCCATGTTAATCTCATATTCATGTCTTTTCTTCTAGCAAAGAGGCTGTGTATGATCTCTCCCTTCTAATTTATTCAGGACTAACATTGTCCTACTAGCAAACCTGCCTCCATGGTTCCCCTGTCTGTTACAGTACAACCAGATGTTATGTAGTTCGGGTCCCTCTGCACATTGTGTCAAATACTGCAAGTACCTCTTTCCTGCAGATTTCTCCAAGAACCCTCACAACAGAATACAAGAGGAATGTATGCAAACAGCTCATAAAATAAGTTAGAATGAAATTTGAAAATGTAGGAAATGCTTCTTAAAAAGCACCAGAAATATCATATAGAATTTTTTTCAAAGCAGATTGCAGTGTCATCTGGGCACTATATGCATAAGGGTGCAGTGGTAAAGCCTTGTAAATAGTGAGATATTCATTTAAACCGATTTCTAAATGAAGATATAAAATTAAGGGAATAAGGTGGAGTTGACTTTGAAAGGATAATAGTGTTGTAACACCTGTTATCTGCGTGCTTCTCAGCACTAATGATATAATCCCATAAACCATTTCAGAGTGAGAAATGGCTTAAAATATGAGGGGAGAATGAAGCAAAACATCTAAAAGTTTTAAAATATAAAGCTTTGATTTCAGTGGCAGTAGGCCATGCTTAAGTATTTACATTCTTCCTAAGATTTAGACTGTCAAGTATCTCACAAGTCTTTGTAGTAAAAACAGATTCCAGTGCTGCCTCAGGTGAGGAATTCCAACTGCTGGATCTGCCTTTCTTCCTGTGAAGTTTTCCAAACACTGTTAGAATGCAAAGTAAAAAGAATATATATACTGATCACCAGCATATCTGAGATGGATTTTAGGGGAGAAAGAGATCCTCAGCTTTCACCTACAGATATGAGAATGAAAGAGGGGGCACAAGCAGACTAAATCTGAGGGAGCACAAATGGCTTGGAGTTGATAAAGGGTAACAGTGAATCCTGCTCAAAACAAATGACAAAACAGAACAAATAAATTAATAAATGAATAGAATAATTACTGATCTGAATCCAGGTAAGCATATAAGTGTGTGAGACTTGAATATAATTTGAATTTTTAAGATAGCTTTGGTAGGAGTTTCTGACTTGTATCCATATCTCCTTAACATGAGAAACAGCAACTGACCATTAAATTGCATCCATCCCCTGAGCATGGACCTATATGATAAAATTTTGTCCATTTTAATCTTCAATCTCAGCCAGATGATGACAGAAATTTCTGAATAGCCCAGAAAACAGTTTCTCAAGCTCAGAGTGAGTATTTCCAGGTGATAGTATAACATGGATAGCTGCCCTGTCTCTGATGCTCTAACCTAATCTGAATGGTCTGCATCAATCTTTACCTTTAATGACAGAAAACTCAGCTTAACCTTGCTGTAAAGTAAGTATTTATACATATCAATGAGAGAAATAAAACACCTTATTGATTTTACATCTGCTTTCACTGTGGTAATTAAAATGTACCTTTGCAGCTTGCAGAATAGTAGTCTGTTTTTATTAAATCAAAGAAAAGCTCTTCTGCAGACCCTATTTTGTTCGGCTGTTATCCCTTGAAATTTCTTAAACAAATGCAGGAGGATGAGACCAGTCTTCATAAGCTGCCACCCTTTCGAGTCTAGCAAAAAGACACTTTCCACTCAAAGGAGCAAGCTACTGCTAATAGAATATTCTAATATCATTTCTAGGTCGATTTTCATGTTGCAGAATCCCGTGGCCTATACATGTTCAACATGCAGTATAGCTAATGACGTGGCCTAGATGAATTCTTTGACAGACATCTTCTGAAGAAAACATCGTATTGTTACTTTTCACAGCTAGGTCATATAAAGAGGTCCAAGAGAGGAAAGAACGCCCTTGAGAAGAATATGGTAGATCTGCCAGCCCTCATGAATTTGGTGATAGATTGCCACATTTGGCTGTATGCTGGTTTCTGACTGCTTTAGGTAAGATCTTATGGCTTTGACTTTCTGAACGTATAGTAGCATCTCATGGATTCCTGCAGCAGCCCAGCTCGCTTTATTTGCAGCTATGCATGGGTCGACAGGTCTGTAGTGAAGCCCAGGACCTGACATTGGTTGATGGCTTCAGGGTGCTCTCACAACCACCTGGGTGATCTTTCCAGAGGAATTATGTTTTAAGTCCATCCTTGAAAATTTAGTATCAAAGAATATTAAGGTGTCCACCACAAAATCTAATGTGGCTGATGGATGAGAGTGTTGCCTAGGCAAAATTTGCTTGCAGATTACCGTCTTTATTGTGAATCTGTAAATGGTGAATATTTTGGATGGGAAATTTGAACAGTATTCTTTACCAACATTTTATTCTTTCTTTGTAAATACCGTTAGGCTCTTTTGTAAAGCAATCATTTTGAAAAATGTATTTTCTTTATGTGATCTTCTTTTGACTTTTCTCTCAAATTCCCAAACTTGAGTGGCCACATACGTGAGTGGTCACATGACAGGTGTAGTTTAAATGCTTTGGATTCCTACTATCCTCTCATGAGGTATCTCATATGAGGCATCTCCTTAACATATAGTTCATGAACAGACTATGTGTGGTTTGCCCTGTTGTGAAAAGAACCACTTTCAGGAGATGAGGCAATCAAGTAAAAGTTCTTAGAGGTGCCTTAGTGGTCTGCTTGAACACAGATTGAATGGACTCCAAACAAATAAACAGGGAGCTTTAAATGTACCCTTCCCTCCCAAAAAAAAAACCAACAAAACCAAAAAATGGCATTTTCATTATCCAAAAACCTTTGGACTCTTTGACTTTGTAGAAATCTATTTACATTGGTCTCTTTCTGCTCCTTCATTCCATTCCTGACACAGGCTGATGGAGTGTTTGCAACCAGGTTAACCTGTGATCAACTTAGCTCCCCCTCTTCCTTCTTGTGCCTGATTCATCCGAGGCAAAAAGATTTGAAATAAAGCCAGGTTTTGAAATTTGGAGCCCTCTTAATTGCTTCCTCTCAGTTTTCTTTTCTTTTTATCATGTAGTAAAAATCTGATTATAGATACATCTACATAGTAGCTCACTGCAGAGATATTTAAACTAGGTCTAAATGTGCAGCTTTGGTAGCGGAAGCAGTCTAGCCATAGCAACATATGATAATTTATACAAGCATAGACTTACTACACAACAGTCTGAGCAATTTAGAACATGCCATAAATATATGTATATGTATTCTGCAGACTATTCCAAGTGTGCATTTGTGCATACACCTCTAAAAACCTTGCTAATATTATTTTCAGAGTAACAAAAGTAGAACAAGAAAAAAATCTGAAACACAATTGTGATTAATAATGCTCATTATCAAGTCAGACTTATGACCTGAGCAAATTTTAGGACTTTTTTTTTTTTTTTTGAAGTGTGTGTGTGTGTGGTGGTGGCTTGGAGGAGGGGTGCATGTGTGTGGAATGAAAAATGAAAAATATAGGGTTTTTTTCTGCCAGTAAACTGCCCCTTTCCACCCCTCCCTTCAACTTTCTCTCCAAATGTTAGGGAGATGTTTAAAGCTGGCTAAAGCCTTACTATTTAGTTAAGTCTAGGTGGTTTCCATTAGCCTTACAGTACATGCCACTGCAGACATACAGTAACTGAATTGTTTCAACTTATCCAAATAACATTGAAATAGACTTAATTGTTGAACTGCAGGAAAGACCATGTGTCTCTAGAGACTATTAGTGTCATTTAAAAGGCTAAATGTATCATAAAACCTGTCTTTAACAGAATAAAATTGTACAGACCAACGCAATTTTAGCTAATGTTTTCCACATTTCTTAAAAAAAAAAAAAAAAAAAAAGCTTGTTGGCTGTGAAGCCAAGTTCATAACATTACTAAGAGTTGTTCCAGTGTAGCACTTCTCAAGTTTGAACTTACTATCCTTTTTAATATGGAGTAGCAACTTTGAGAGTAGACACATTGAAATCTATTGGATTTACTCAAAGAAGAGATTTGTATTTACTGTGAGTAAACATTGGCATTTATGCATTAGAAGATTCAAGAAGATTGTGATTCTTTTTCATTACAGAAATATTTCCTTTTCAGACTACAGCAACGTTTAAATCCAGTTCTGATTAAAGAAGTATTTGAGATAAAAAGTAAAACTGAATGAATCTTTGGTGACATAGATTATAGATGTAGATTATTCATTAAATTTCCTCAGCAATCAGCATTATACTATTTTGTAATTCTTATTTCAGGATTTACCACTTCACTTTTAATTTCAATGTTATGAATGTTCTTTTGTTGATTGTATATATATAAAAAGTATTTGCATAGAGAAATTGATAATGGTAGCTGAAAACAGAAAAAAAAGGGAAACAGAAAAAGAGGATGGGGGAGAGAAAATGAGGGGCAGAGAAAAAGTCAAAGAAAAAGAGAGAATTGCTTTTATACTATGGCAGAGACAAAGGGATATTTCTTTGTTCCAAAGAAGTTCAAAATATAATGGGGAAAAAATCTAGAAGAAAGACAAATAGTGGATCAGTGCTCAATAGTGGGAGCAAATCTTTCTATTTATCTGTCTCATCTTTTCACTGGAGTTGTATATCAACTATCAAGGAAGCTATTTCAAGTAACTTCTGCTAACATTATTGTTATTTTACAAGTTTAGTTGCTTTGTTATTTTACAAGTTTAGTTGCTATGGAAATGAATGAATGATGTAATCTACTCTTTCCATCACAATCACTTACTTTTGAAAAAATCTTTTTAACTTGAAGAGGATTTTTTTTTGTATTGTTTAGTTTTTTGTTATTGTTTTTCAGGTAGTCCTCTTCAGTCTAGGGGACAAAGTTATTTTCTCTCTTTTTTTTTTCCTTCGGGAAAATCTCAGAATCAGGATGTAATTACCTAAGTAGGAACACTGGTGCCTTTCCTGAAAAAGTTAGAATTTCTTGCAACAGCAGTTACTGTCAAGCTTTTCCCATTAGAGCTATGTGTGAATGGAAACAACTGTAATTTCTTCATTGCCCACTATTAAAATGAACTTGAATCATGTAATTCTTTTGAAAAAGAGACATTATGATGACAAAAAATATTGGTTAAGTCTAGCCAGCGTTTGATTTATTTGGTTTTAGTCTTGTGATAAGGAGAGAGTATGTGCTAATGAAGCAGTTCCCGTTTAGAGGGAAATTCATCCAGTAACAAGTCATTTTGTCACTAATTCTTTTTTCCCACTCGTTTTGGGAATTTACGTAGTGTCTGGTCCTAACTGCTGACCCTCTGAGTGGCCCTCAATTCACCTGTAATGAAGGAAATACCTGGATGCACAAGCCTACAGAGTCTCTGTCTTGAATTAAAAGGACCTTTTGCATTTCTAGGTTACTGATGAGGCATTATTGCACGGATCAAGCTGCAAATGTTTTATTATATTGCAGAACTGCATGCAATGGAAGGATCTCCCATTGACTTGCGTTGTGAAAGCAGGATAGTTGTGCTATTGTGGTGCTAGACAACAGCCAAAGGTCAGATATTTCTTGATGTGGCACTTTTTCTTCTCATTCTTAAACTAGCTCAATCTAAGTTTTGTCAGCTTAGCTTAATGGGCCTGAACTGAATACATTTAAATGCAATTAGTAAGATTTTTTACGTTTTGGGGAAAAAAACCCACAGATTTTATGTTATTATTTCGTAATGCATTTTGATGACTTTCAGAAATGCCTTCAAGCTCCTTGTAACTTATTAGACAACTGAGCTCAGGTTGCCAGTATTTACTCTTAGGTATGATTTGCTTAGGAAGAAAGTAAGGAAAGGAAAGGTAGAGCTGAGACTTTTATGAAAGTTGAAAGCACTGAATTGAAGTTCTTTTTAAACAGTTCATACTTCGAAAGCACAGTTTTCCTAACCCTCAAATACCACTGTTTCTTAGGTTAGAGAATAACTATTGAAAAGATTTGTGATACATGAAAAGGTATGTAATATGCATTTTTTTCTCCCTAATTTAGCCTCTGTGTAGAAGATTATGAATCCTATACCCATTGACCACAGCTATCCAAATACTCAGGAGAGGGAAAGGAATTATTTTTTCCTGTACTTTAAAATGATATGCACAATCAAATCTCATAAGTAGAAGTCTAGGATATGTTAGGCAAATTATTTTTCCTACCTATATTCCAATATTTTGATAAGTACTATCATGCAGACATTTTCTTATTCTTGAAAGTGAGGGAACAATAATCAAATGTCATAGTCTGATTATTTTGCTTCAGTCCCTTTACATTAATAATAATGCCAAATAACCACATGAGTGTGAAAGCTGACCAAACTAACAAGAAAAAAATTTTCTAAAATACAACTTTTAAACACGATTTCTTGAACTGTGTGCTGGTTTTAAGGCAGTCATCAGGAAGTACAGATGCAAATCTCATTGGAGCCACTGGATAGAGTCCTGATATATTGGGACCTGGAAATGTAGAAAAACAATGGCATAATAAATGACAAAATACTGTTAATAAATCATATACATGTGTTGGGTATACATAGAATTCTACTGGGTATAACAGATTCTGAAGCCATTTCACTTCTATGAGCAAAGTAAAACTCACAGAGGACATTACAAAGCAGTCAGTATTTCTGTCTTTTAACAGCCAAAAAGGATCTTTATATGATTTTCCCAAGCTTGTGTGGGAAGGAAGAGCAAAGCAAAGGATAGAAACTTTTTCCTTAGACTCTAATTCCCACATTCTCCACAGATGACCTGATTTAAAAGTTATTTTAATGTTGCCATGATAAATGTAATGTGAAAAACTAATGAAATTTAAATTTAAAATCATCCAAATTGATTGTTCCCTGACCTTTCATACCTAAATGGACTCTCATTCTAATAGAAGGAGATAATTGTCCAGTGTTGATCATTGACAATAGGTTTGGAAGGTTGCAACTAAAACGGCTAATTTCTAGATTTCACAAAAATAAGAAGTGTAAGGTATGATCCTGACTGTTAACAAGTTGTTAAAAAGATGCTGTTGACAGACTCAAACATTCTTCTCCTTTGCAGTCTTTCCACGTGAGGGGTTTTATTTAACCAGATAAAACTACCAAGCCTAAGTGATATAAAAAGTTGAAGGATTGAGCCCTAGAAAGATTAGATACTTTTGAATTGCTCATTTGGCATACAAACTCTGTGAGAATTACTTTAAGAAAATTAAATAATGGGTTTCTACATTTTCGGCACATGACTTGAGCTGATTAGCACAGAATGTAATTTGCTCTAATCATCCCAAGGTGGATAGAATGTGAAACAGATGACCTTAGTGTTTAAGAACAGGTAATTCTGTTTATTGGAGGTGAATAATGATCATTCCCTACTGATGGGTACTCACCTTGCCCCTTAAAATTGCATCAGGTCAGTGCTGAGAGTAACTGGTGCAGCAAGTTTGAATTCCCTTGTACTATATAACAGCTAACTTTTCTGTCACTGCCAATTTGAACCGGACACACATACAAAAAACAAAACTTAAGTTCCTGGTAAATATAACGATTTTTAATATCCCCAG
This sequence comes from Nothura maculosa, assembly GCA_032353885.1. Taxonomy (NCBI): domain Eukaryota; kingdom Metazoa; phylum Chordata; class Aves; order Tinamiformes; family Tinamidae; genus Nothura; species Nothura maculosa. The sequence continues at coordinate 351,737 of JAUBOD010000248.1, read as the reverse complement.
CTGGAGATGAAATTTCCACTGGTGGACTACAAGGAAATATATATGACTCTATAAAGAATCCTCAGAAAGAGGATTTCAGACAGGAGAAAATATTTCCTTTCCTTACATTTAAAATTGCTAAAAGCACATATCTCAGAAGCACAATCTATAAGTAAAAATGCTAACTGAATCAATGTAAAATAAAAATCAAATCAGTTCAAGACTGAAATTGCAGGTCTGAAAACAAATGTCATCCCATTTGGGCAAGGTCTACTCAGGTAACACATTATTTAGCTTCAAGGTGCCTTAAATCAGAAAAAAAATGGTTAACTACAGTATAAGAATCATTAACTAAAGTAAAATTTGAGTCAAGCACTTGAAATTTGACCATCTGAGAATTTTCGTTAATGCTTAAAACTAGAGTATTGGCAGTCCCATAAAGATCTATAAATATATAAGAAGTAGAAGCACTCAGGTACTGAGCAGGAATATATCTCCTGTTTACACTTTTTCCTGTGAATGTTGAAAGCCAAGCTGATAGAAAAGTGTAATTTCCTATAATCCCACCCTCCAAATTATGAAAGCATTTTATGTTTTTTTTGTTGTTGTTTTTTTTTTTTTTTTTTGGGGTGCTGTTAATCATCTGCTTCTTTTCCAGTAAAATCTGGACTGTTTCTGGTGTGCCTGGATTTCTTGATGGTGAGGTGCAAGGGATGTTGGGATAAGAGAAATAGAGAAATCAAACCTAGAATTTCAGATGTGGCCCTGCTGAGGGATTCTTTTCTTCAAAGAAAGTGAACCACTCAGCTGTAAAGGACAGACAGAAATCTGGGATCCTTGATCCCATGACCAGCAAAAGCTTAAGATCATTTGCTTAAGGACACATCTACACAGGCATAGCTTTAAACTGATAGAAATTGGGTGAGACTTGAGATTTTCTCCAAGAAAGAAAGTTACATGTTTACTTTTGCTTAAGCAAAGCTGAACAGTTGTTAGTTCAGGGAAGGTATTTACATTTTCCCCAAGATATATTTGCAAAAAAATCCTATATTCTTTTCAGACAAACAAAACAATGCATTCTTTTTATCAAAGGTGATCTGTTCTTATCTCTCAGGGAAAAAAAAATGCCACATTATTTTTCTATTAACAAGACTAACCACTTTCTGCTAGTGGGGACTCAGCGCTGTGAACTGGTGCCTGCCCTCCTCAGAGGGTTGCTGGTAATGTCTTTGTAAAACTCTTTTCCCTAGACTGAGCTGCAATTAGCATGGGCTTCAGTCAGTTCTGTGGAGATGTCACTCCACATAGCACTATAGGCTTCACGCTGCAACACGAAGATGTCACTTCAGATAGCACTGTGGGCTTCAAGTTGCAACATAGAGATGTCACTTCTCTATTACTAACTGCTGCAGGAGAATCTGTCCTTTTTGATGGAGCTAGCCCCATACTTTGCTAATACCCTCTTGATGTTCCTCTCAGTGGACTTGACTTCACTGGAACAGCATGACAAGTTAAAACATGTCCTTGAGAAGTCATGTTAACTAATGCAATGATGACCGTGACTACACAGTGTGTCTAAGCAGGGACAAAGTGTCATTTCAATCATGGAAAAACCTTACTCTAGTGAGAACTGACTCACAATCTGCAAAGTTGGTGTTGGACACAACTTATCTCTGTCTACAATGACCGCAAACCCATGGTCATCATTGTGTCAGTTAGCACGACTTCTCAAGGTCATGTTCTACACTGCTGTAAATTTTGGAAGAAGATAAAGGGGCCTGAGGAATTTATTTTCTTTCTAGATGTCTCTGTGGCTCAGTTAACCTTTAACAGTGGTCTCTTCTAAAGTGGCTAAAACAATAAAGAACAATGCCACAAAGCTAAGACTATGAATCATAAGTTTCAGACCAGTCTAGAAAGCAGAGGCTTGTTTTTACTTCACAATTATAAACAAAATAAAGGTCTATTGAAAAAAATTTCCAAGTACCTTTCCATTGTATATTCTGAATTTCACTCATTCCAACATTTACCGTACAGAAAATATTTTTTAACAAAAAAATGCCCAAATGCCCAGCAAGCTCTTAAACTCAATGTGTGATCCCACAAGTACAAATGATGCTTGATAGTGCCCCCTTTTGTAATTGCTTTAAATTAAAAAGCAATTAGTAGCCCACTAATTTCAGACTAGACCCCTTGGGTCAGGACTGAGATCACTGATAGAGCAGTCAGAAAGTATGCATTACACATCCCTCGTTCCACGAAGGCCAAGTTTATATTGGAGGTAGGTCAGTAATTCCTACTACTGTCAGTGGCAACTTTTTAAGGTGGCCTCAGGACACAAGCAATGTTCATTCATTCTTCAGCAGGTGCTGGTGCTAGGGATAAAATTGCCTTCCCATTATTGCTGCTTGTGAATAATAGAAAACCCAGATCTTCAAGAGGTGGCAGCATGAACCCCAACTCTCCAGAACACTTCAGTCTGAGGGAAACAAAAGTCTTCAATGACTTGTTGCTGTTCGTAGGAAAGATGGGAAGACTCCAACTGACCACTAACTCTTGCAGGCTCCTTTCTGACAGCAGCCCTCCCATCCCTATCTGGCTTTCTTTTACTGATCCAAATCTTCTTACTGTGTCGTTGATTGCAGAGAGTTTGTTTAACCAGAGAAGAGAGCAATCATAATGTGATTACTGAGCAGCACTGATTGCCTGTCCTACCTGAAGGGCACAGCAAATGACCTAGGGCTGCCCAGACCGCGGTGTGGGGTGGCCCCAGCTCTCTGACACAGCACAGTGGCTGTAAGGCTTGTCCACAAGCATTCTCACT
>JAUBOD010000248.1:320382-339644 GCA_032353885.1 Nothura maculosa | reverse complement strand
GTAGCCAAGCCTTGCCTGAGAAAATTATTCAATTTTGATTAATTATATAAAGTAATTTGAAGAACATATTGTTTTTTTCTTATGAGCATGCTTATACAGGCTCTTTGGAAAAGAAAATGTCTTCTTCTTGTAAATATTAATAAAAATGCTTTCAGATTTCACTTAGGAGCAACCAAACAGGCAAGAAATAACCACAGTTATAAAAGCTGAGCTACTAATTCGGTTCAGAGACTTCAGAAGATCTTTGGTCAATAGCGAGTCCAGACAATTAGAAAAGATGGACTAAGTATAGCAGAGATTTTGCCCTGTTTGAACTACAGAGCTGCTCCTTTAGCTTAGGAAAAGAGCAAATGCTTTGGGAATCAGTGACCAGGCTTATGACTGCATTAGTAGTTTGGCCTGGATTTAACTAGCTGATAATGTGTGCACTATCACTTGCTAATAAGAGGTGTAATGATTTTAGATGCATGTTATTGTAAAGTTTGCCACCAAATGTAGCATGTACACTGTCTAAAATCAAGCCTCCTGGGCTCTTCTGGGTCATCTCCATTTCAAGTGGGAAACCTATGAGGATATCCAAGATTGAATACAGCACAGCAGAAATCCTGAGTGCAGGACCCTTTTGACTGGTGCTGCACTGTAGCAGCTTTTTACAGCTGGTTACCCAAATTCTCCCTGTAATTAACTGTGTACTGAAACTCCATTAGAAGGGCATGTGATGGCCCTAGGCCACAAGTTTCTGGCCTTACAATGGCCCTGGAAATATCAAGTTAGCAATAAAATGATTTCAGTTTGCACTGTGAGACTAAAATTTAGGAAAGCTTCTTAATAATACAAGCAGAGGAATAGGACGTCACTGAAGATAGCATGGATGATGATTTTCTTTTTCACAGATGTTTATTCTTTTCTATGCAGCAGGAAAGAAAAAGAATAAGTATTCATTACAAGTCTTGAAGAGGTTAACTTGTTCTCTGTTTCATGTGTGTGCTTTCTTCTGTATTGAGACTTGTTTTTTTGGGAAATAAATGAGGGAGTTTATGATTTCATATCATAGGGGATTCATAGCATCTATTTTTTGCTTTAGAATTTCCTTTATGGGAACAGCATTTCCTTTATGGAAAAGGAGAGAGTCTAGTCACTCCAGAAAGGCAGTTCATTACATTTTAGATATCTAATAGAAAATATGCCCCCCAACTAAGTTTTTGTTTTTAAAATAGAGAGCATATGTTTATGTGTGTGTGCACATAGAGATAAGTAGGTGTTATTTTTATTGCTTAGCAAGGTGCTTCATAAAGAACACCATCAAATGTAATACAAAAACTCTGTTTATCAAGAATGCCTCTAATCAAAAGTGAAAAGTGAAATGCCTAATAAGATATCTCAGATATGAGGGTAGAGGGGAAAATGACCACTCCACACTAATGAGAATAGAGACCATCACAATGTGTTATCAGCACCAGAGAATCTTACTTCTCTAAATTCTGTTAAAAATTTAAAGATGCCTTAAAGATCTTCCACATTTCCTCTACTCCTTAGTTTCTGTATTTACTGGAGTTTTTTCCTTTGAGAAAGACAAATTGAACTACTCATTCCCTTATAGCAAGGTTGCACATAGACCTTAATTAGGTGCTGGATCTTACCAAATCCTACAGGATTGTTTGTCATAGAGGAAAATCAAATTCAGAGCTAATACTACTGGGACTGCGACTCTACAGAGCTCATGCTTAGACTGCCCTTCTTCTAAAATCCCCAGATAGGTGTGGTAAACCTCTTTGGGTAACTAATGACAGTGTAGTATTCTCTTTCATTAACTTTTGTATACAAGCAGTTATCAGGCTGACTGGATACTAAGCACTTTATGGCTTATCTACATTGAAGTCAATGCTACTTAAGGCTAATCACATACTAACTACATATCCCAGTGACAAAGCTGCATCCCCACTCTCTCTGTATTGATCTCCCATCAGTCATTTGTAAGTGACCGTGCTAGACATGGCCCTTGGGCATTTTTCCAATACAAAAGCCACTTAACATTAAAATTGCAGGATCTCTTTTGGCTGTTTTACAAGCCTTTATCAAAACCATTTAAAAACCTACCTTTAATCATAACTACTCTATGAATTTTTTTCACCTTTGACCACTGACCCCTGTAAGATAAGGAAAGTCTTTGTGCACCATACTGCAGTTCACTGAATTTTATTCATTGTCTGAAAGAACTGTTGGAAATAGAGACAAAAATATTGAAAAGAAAATTCTCTCTCTTACAGCACTGTTTGTTTCATTTTAATAATAGCAACATTAAATGGAAGGCCAGGTCATTATTTGAGACATTTCTCTACCCTTTGTGTCAGGTCCTTTACTTCTTTCAAATGAGTAGGCAATCTGCTGCCTCTCTCTTTCTAGTCTTCTGCTTTATACTCTTCCACTTCTTGGCACAAAGGCTATTTGTTTTGCATGTCTATGTGAAAAGCCAAACTAGTACAAATTCTTTTAGTCGATCATTGCCACATATGAACACTGAATATATAATTTCAGACACTCTGCAGTTGTTGGATCTTGTTCAGGAGGCTAGATGGGAATTTTAATTGCATAATTCTGCCATCCCTCCTTTTTTGCACTGTTTCAAGTTCTCCCTAATTTAAGGATACATCTATGGCTTCAGAACCAGCTCAACAACTATCTTTTTCAAGCTTAGTACTCATGCAGCTAAATCAGCTGTAACATAGTTTGGCTGTGTTTGAGTAGTAACTATTTCAATTATCCCTCTTGTGTTGGGTAAGGCTATTCACACAGGCCTGCTGAAATTACAAGAAAATAGTTTTAGTGGAAATCTCACTGTTTGCATACAACCATATAAAGTCCCATATTCACAGGAGCTACACAGTGTTTTATTTGTTGGACTGATTTGAAACTTAAAACACGTCACAGACAAGCCTTACTTTATTCCCATAAGAAAATTCATCAGTGCATTTGAACAGCCATATGTTGAGTTGACACTATCAACCATAGGCAATATGCCAAGGAAGTACTCAGGCAGGCAGCTCTTCCTGCATTCTATACTATCTTTTTTTTGACTATTTATTTTGATTTGTGTCTCATAAAATGCATCAATTACATATATAAGGAGAATTTCTCCACAGGATGTTAATGGAATAGTATACAGGAAAAGGTCAAAGCACTATGGCTGATCCTCTTAGAATAACAACCAAGAAAAGCTTTCCCTAAAAAAGACAAAGTATTTATAGCAATGATAGCAAAATACAAATGTCACTTTGGAGTCTATTTGTCTAAATCAATGGTTCTCAACATTTTTCATTCTGTGTATTATTTCTTAGGACTAAGAACAGCTTATCTGCTCCAGATTTCACACGTTTTCTGCACACATAGCATGCTTGGTTGTATAAAAATAGATCTGATAGGATACTGGGGTAGAATAAAGGACTCGAGATTAAAATGAGCTTGCTTTATGTGACATGTTCAGCTACTCATTGCATCCTTTTATGTCTGGCAGTACCATTACTATATAGTGGCAATGTTGTGTTTGTAAATGTAATCAACTTTCTGCCACTTGGTGACCAAAGACACAGAAACAAACTACAAGGTCCCAGTACCTCTGCCAAATATCGTTTGATGGAAATATGTGGCTTACTGAATCCTTACTTTCTCTGTTTCCAAAGCATCTTGGTATCCTCAGAGAAACCTGGGCTGAAAAATGACTATTTCATGATGTGATGAAAGAAAGTCTTTGGAGCATTAGCAGCCCTGGATCACAGTCTTTGAGATGTTGGTTTACAATGTGCTGCTGGCACTGAATCCTACGTTAATCTTAGCTATTTTAGACAGGTCATCTGTAGAATTTCAACCTGGGCACTAGGAAGATACTTTTGAAGCCATCGGAATTGCAATATGCATATTGTATTAACCCAGCTCACATACAGATGTTAATTCCAGACTTGTATTAAGTATGTACATAATGAAATTAAAACTTGCCTCAGAAGTAATCCTTTTTCTGTATATTCTGCATAAATACTTCCAGGTGCAAAGTATTTTGGTAAACTGACAGCTTCAGAATATGTGCAAATCTTTAATACTAACCTGTTTAGCTTTCCTTATTTTAAAATATGATTTTTATTTTCAAATAATAAAAAATGTATTGCATTATATAAAACACTAAAAGTATGGAAAATACAAAAGAGAGAAGGGAATTATACAAGGAAAATACAATTATTTTTAGAGAACAAGAGACCAAAAAAGCTCATACAACTTATATGTACACATGCACAGAATATGATAGCGATGGTTGAATCATAAAAGCTATAGTTGGTTAGTGCACCTTTCTCCAGTAAATTTTCGATGGTAAAATTAAGTATGAAAGGAAGTCAGTCCAAAAACCCTAAATACTGAAATCCTCTAATGTAGCTAATACCTTTAGCAAGGCTCAGATTTTCCATGATACCTCTTGTTTTCTAAATTGGAACGACAACTTTATAAGCTAGTACCCATTCAAACTTTAAACTGATTATGCATCCATTAGTGCTATATTCAGTGGCTTTTTGTGACATGAGCATTTGTCTCCTGAAGCCTAGATTGAGACCACAAAATGACTTAACTCATTCTATCAAACAATTGTCAGATGGTAACTTTGGATGTTATTGAGATGAGCTAGAATTGATCCAAAGATGGAGGACAGCCAATTCCAATTGTCTTTAAAATTTTTTAAAATCATTTAACGTTATTTTTTTTCAGTATTTTATATAAGCCAGAGAAGTTAAGTGACTCTAGATGGTGATGTAACTGCTCATGAGTTTTATGACAATTCTTGCCATCCTCTCTATGATCTTCCTATTGGAATGAGAGAAACAAAACAGAGAAAATTCTGTTTGATTTCTCCTTTAGGGTGCTGAGATGGCTGAGAGAAATCTACTTGCAAACATATAGTAGACAAATAAAGCTTTTCCTAACAAAGAAAATGGCCATCAGAGAGTATGATTGTGGGATGGAGCCTACGTAGCTTTGATTAAGCATCTGGAATTTTGAATTTTCACTTAGCTGGAAAACACTGAGTGTATGAGTTAGATTAACCTAACATACACTGAAATTAATACTTACATATCTGCCCAAATGCTTCATTCATTTAGAGAATCAAAAAATGAAATATATGGCAAGTACACTTTTGAAGTTACTGTGTAATCGATCTATTCTGTTGTAGTCCTGCTAGTCACCTTCTAACCTTTATGAAATAATTAGATGCTGTTCTAATTTTCCTGTTTTATATGCACATGAATCATTTCTTGGGATGAATTCCAATTCCATAGGCTTGCTTTAAACAGATACTTTGGAATAGAGTTGTTCTACCCATAGAATCTTAATGCCAAAGTTCAAAAATCTGAATGTCACATAAAGTCTTTCTTTCCACAGCTCTAACCACGTCCCGCTCTGTGTTTTATTTCTCCTTTTTATTTTTTTCCTACAAAATAATAAGTAGATCTTCACTATCCAGAACTGGTTGAAGCTTGTCTATATAAGGAATATCCTGGGTTTTGTGTGAGTGTGTGTATGCGTGTGCACATGTGTGGGAGAGTGCACGTGTGGGAGTGTGCACGTGTCTGTATGTGTCTGGACTTGAACTGCATTAGCATTCCTGAATACAGGCTTTTTAATGTGCTATTCTTAGGAAGGTAGAATCAACATTCAAATGGTAATTATTTAGGAAGTAAATTGATCAATTTGTCCTAAGCTTCATGAAGATGAACTGAGGTCAATCCACTTTGCCTATTAAGATTTTGAAGATATCTAGTTGGATTAATTTCACAGTAAAAAGCCTATTTTCCACAGAGTTTTAAGGCAAAGAAAAAAAAATTAGGACTGAGCTTCAATGTTAGACATTAGGAAAAACAAACTTTTCATGTAAGCGCAATTTGCCTGGTCCCAGATAGCTGTCCATGTAAATAACATCAGTGTTATTAGCTTTTATCCTATAGGTCTCCCTATGGTACAGGTAAAATGGTTGCTAACTAAACAGAGTTGAGCTGTCTTGGTTCTACAGTCTTATATATTTTTTTCTAAATTATTTTTAGGGCTTGGAAGTGTGTGGATAAGCAAGTACAACACACACAGAAGAGAGACTGAAAAATGTAGAAGTAATCTGTTCAAATAATACTGGCATTTCAAAATGGATTGCAGGGGCTTTTTTATCTAAAATAAAACACTACAAAATTCTTATTACTGAAAAAAGAGTCCATGAGCCTTAGAATTACCACATAAGGGAGAAGTTCATATTTCCTGCTAGCGTATTACTAGACCACATGAATTTAAACACCATAAAGATAGAACTTCTATTAACCAGTAAAAAAATCAACTTTTGTAGAAAGAGGAGAGGCAGGTTGGCATGTCCAACTAGTTTTTGAGCTTAAAATACCCCCAATAAAGAAATATTTTCCACCATTTCACCCCTTTCCTATATGTGTTTTCCAGGTGACTAAAGATCCTCTAACCCGTCTGTATTGTTTCTGAGAATGTCATTAGTATGGTAACTTAGCATTGATTTTTCCTAATGGATTTATGATGTAAGACACTTCACAAACAAGAAAATGAATAAGACTAGTATCTCATTTTATGTAGTAACATTTTTCATCTCATCACCATCAGCAGGGTTTGAACTGTTATCTTGAAGATGAATTTCTCTGATGTCCAACTCATTGGTTGGATACTTTCTTCCATTCATCTCCTAGGCTTGAACTGGATTTTGATATCAAGGCTGTGGAATCCAGAGAAAACTGATGGTCATTGCAAAGCTTTTGTGTGACTGGCTGAGTTTTATCATATATGTTATCATTGCAGTCACTGAAACAGTTGTATCCTACTGATTTCCGTTCTTATTTATACTAAGAATGAAGAACAGAGATGGCAAAGGTTCTTGTTTCATGGCACTGACATTCTCTTGTCTTATCAAAAGTGCTTTCTTGCATACCTGTAGCTGGTCAAGCCTCAAGAGGTGAGCAGCTATGTAAACAAGTAGCATCAGATACTTCCTGGGCATTTTTTTCAGCAATCAACCTTGTTATCAGCTTCCAAATGAGGCTTCCTGGTTGTATGTAACCCCAGCAGAACAATTGCATTTCATACTACAACGGGTAAAATTTGTGGGTTTTCTACATACTTTTGAAAAGAAATGTGAGAGTATGAGTAGAGTGATAGCTATCGTGCAGTGCAAGAGTTGCTGACTCTGGACACTTGAGGCATAGATTAAGAAAAACTGCTGCTTTTCAGTGAATATGATATCCATGTGCTTTCTGAAAATTCAGAACTCCTTTAAAATGTATAGTATATAATCACAAGGTCATGTGTACCTATATCTTTATCAGAAAATGATAATAGGGGTAATATTTTTAAATTAGAATTGTGTATTTTTGATTTTTCTTTCTTTAGTGAGATCTACTGAAGAAAAACTGAAAAGACATGACAGGTCTTCCACGTCAAAATAGGGAGCAGAGAGTCTGTATTTTAGTGCATTGGGCTTTTGTTTGAGTCTACCTTTGCAGTATAATCCGTAGCATTTGTCTGACTTCCATTTCTTTCCTTTCCATGAGCAGAAGATGTATGCTAAAGTTTTAAAGCAACTGTCTGTCTGAAGAAAGAAGTGCAGAAGAGAAAATTTCTTGCTATCATAGGGATCCATCATAACAGCAACATTTCCTTGGCAATTTATAGCTGTGGCTTTTGGCCTTTCTCAGATGTTTTATAACACATTAAGATACGTGGTGTCTAGAGACAGGAGGAATAGATGTTCTTGTGACCCTCCTGGACTACACACATATTGGATGTTTGTGACTGTGGGGGACTAATCTAAAAGACTGATACAGTCTTCTCTAAATCTATGTTCCAAACCTACTTTTGAGTATTTTATTGAATAAAAATACTCCATATTCTTTGCGTGGACCTCTGCCCTGCAGGATGAATTTTGCTTAATAACAGTAAGCTTCTGCTTAGTGGGAAGGGATAAATTCCAAATAACCTTGACTATACAATAAAAGACACTGGTAAATAGAGCAGTACATCATATATTTCTGTGTGAATATACAGCTGATTAATCACTGGAGTGGTGTTTGGAGATTGTCTTTAGACAGTTCAGTCCTAGAACTGAATGTCAGCATTATCATATATGAATCCCTTCACACATTTCTCAGTCATACATAGGGAGGTCTCAGGGAAAGCGGTAGAAAAGCAAAATGAGTTTTGCACCTTTTATTTGTATAATAAGAGCTATAGTGCAGAGGCCAGTCAAAGCTTCTCAACAAAATAGCCCTGGAATCGGCTGCCTGGGAAGGTTGTGAAGTCTCCTTCTCTGGAGGTCTTCAAAACCCGCTTGGATGCAGCCCTGTGCCCCGTGCTCTGTGCCCCATGCTCTGCAGGAGCAGGGGTTTGGGCTAGATGATCTCTACAAGTCTATTCAAAATTCAACCATTCTGAGATTCTGTGGTCTGTGAAAGTAAAATGTTGCTACCCTTGTGATGAGAAAGTATCACCCAGACATGTATGCAAGGAGAGAGGCCAGCGGTGCTCATGTAGGTCACCTGGGCTTGGTGACCTTGCTGATGCCAGGGTGGGTGCAGCCAAGGTAATATCTGTTCCTATAAGAGAAGCAAGCATCTGCCCCTCCAGCAGCTACTGCCTGACTCCTGCTCTCCCTGGTAGTAACAACAGCGGCGGGATCATCTTTCAAGAGCTTCAGCATGCTCTGCATTTCCCTAGGACTTCAGGAATATGCACCCAGCACAGGTTATGCTTATGCTCAGAGCTGACTTTATTCAGCATTTCAGCTTCCTAAAGTGAGGTGAAACCTAACTCAGCAACACAAGTAAAGCAGTGTAGAAACATTGGTGGTGGGGTTTATGTCATAACACCAAGACATTTAAAACATACATATATGAATTTTAGTCATTGTTTAAGTAAGGAAAGGAGGTTAACATGGCAGCTAGACCTCCTAAAAGCATTAAAGTAGGCAAAATATAAAGATAAATCATACGTGTATGAACTTAGACAAGATGTGATTTGGAAAAAAATTATTTAGTCTCTGAATTCATCTTTCTGCCAGTGCTATATATTCCCTAATATAACTCCACCCAGTGGGAGAGCCAGTACAGGCAGCAGAAGGACAAGAACAACCATGTCATTCCCAGTTACTGTCCATAAAATAACACTAACTTAACATTAAAATTTAAGAAATATGGCTTAAGGGAATAGAATACTTAAAGTTTGAATGAGCTGAGTTCCCTTTCCCATAAAGCTGCCCATGGGGCAGTTGAATGGCAAGCATATATCTGGAGACTTCTAATGAGAAAATTCTCACTGTTATGAACAGCAGTGATCTTCCCGGTTGTGAAGGTAGATCTGAACCACCTGGTGCATATTTGTTCTAGGAATATGTTCTTTAGAAAGGATTACTTTTAATGGGATATGTGACTATCAACTGTAAAAAGGATTAGTGATAGATCCTTTACAAAAGAGAAGAAGATTCACACTGTAATTTGCAAATTGGAAAAGAAGCAAGATTTGGGATGACTCTTGGGTGAGAGGACACTCCATTACAAGAAAAAAAAAAGGTATGTAAATGGTATTAACCAGAAAACTGCTAAAAGAGAGAGAGACAATATCCTCTTTCATTTCATGAGATCTCATCTTAAGTAAAAGGATACTTAAAAGTTCACTACCTGTATTTAAAACAACAAAGAAAGAATATTAGGTTTCTGCTTTTTTCTATTACTTTTCTAATTTTTAAGTTATAAAGTTTAGGAAAGGATAATTTTTAGTCTCCAGGAATTACAAGGACAAGCAGGGGATATATGGGTAAATGAAGGAAATGGTGAATAGGGAGAAGGATGGAGTTCAGTTTGTTTTCATTTTGAAATACCTACTAAATCAAGAGACCTCAATATTCACAAGCGGATCTAACTCCTTTTCTTACATTTGGTGGGGCTTTTTTTCACTCTTCGATTGTATCTGGTGAATATCTTATTTCTAAATGGCATTCTAAACAACACAAAGAAAACCAATGGTCTTGAATTTTTAAAATGCATTTATAAAGGATCATTTCATATCTAAGAGCCATCAATAACAGGTTGCAAGGTTTTGTCTTGTTGATGAAACTCCAGCAGAGCAACTTACTGTACACCTTGGAAAGCCCCCTCTTTGGTTCAAAGGAATAGTGATAGCGACTACTTTGCATGGCTTCCAAATTATCTCAGAGAAGCACAGGCAAAATACTATATCTATCTGTTCATGTCACCAAACTGCCTTCCAATCTGGTACAATTGGCAGACTTTGTTCCACAGAGATTCAGGACAAAACCTGCAAGGGTTTTTCCAGGTCAGGTTTGAAGTACCATGACAGAGCTGTGTTAGGCAACTTGTAAATTGTCTTTCTGAACTCCAGGGGCCAATCTGAGATGTTCTCAGCAGTCTGATTCCCACAAAAGCCAAAGCTATTAGTGGCTTGCTTTCATAAATATTATATTCCCTTGAAAATCTGTACATTTAAAAAATGTGAAATATGCACTACTAGTTTTGTACCCTTTATTACTTCCTTTACTATCTTCTATTCTTATTGACATTGCATGACTTTACTAATAACACTGTTTCATTGCCATTTCTTTGTTTAATTTTTTTTAAGTGAAAGAAAAATGTTTTTTATTGCTGCAGCACTAAAGCTCAGCAGAATTCTATGAAGGAATTTTTTAAATGGGAAACATAATGCAAGGCAAGTCCTTCCTCTAATAATATTGATATTCTTCTTGTGCAGTCCCAAGCCCATTTGTATTATGGCAGTTTTGCATTAACTTTTTTGTTCTTTATTATCCACAGGACACAAATTAACCTCTTGTATTGTGGTAAGACTTGGCAGCCTTAATCATGACTGGGACAATGGGGTGCAAAATGGTAGTCTCCCTACCCTAAAGGACTTGGTTCAAATAGACAAAGGGTAAAAGAATGAGGGAGAACAGAGAGGAAAAACGGGATTTGTTCAAAGTCACACAGCAGAAGTAGGCCTAGATTTCATGAGTCCTCATTTAGGGATTCTGTTGATTTCTTAAGTCTTAAACACTATATTGAAAAGGTAGATTTATCTTCAGCATTATTGTTAAAAATAAAGTACTATAAGCATGGAAAGTCCATTTAAAATAGAAATTGAAATGAACTGGTTTCTGTTATGGATATCTTGCATACTAAAGATTTCAATTAATTGTTTTATTCTGAAAGTGGAGAAGAAGCAAGAGGACACAAATTAAAATGCATAACAATCTTGCCCTTATACACTAGAAGTTTGTTTCCAATGCAGAGGCCATTTTTTAAAATTTTGATTGAAAGCAACATGTATGTCCAACAATGAAAAAAAATTTCAAAGCAGTAGTCATGCTGAGGGTCTCATTGACTGCTATAGGGAATAGAACCTTAAGGAAAACATACTCTGTTTAGCAGGTTGAGGGGACAAAGGCTTTTCCAGGCTCTGTGGGCCATATCTGGCCCCACAGTGCAGATAAGCATGTGAAAGTATTGCATCTATTGGAGATACTCAAGTCTTCCTCTCAGGTGCAACATCAATTGCATGAGGCTTTTCAACTTCTGCCTGAGTCATTCCTAGCACACACGGTCAGCTCTGCCATCTGCTGTGTGGGTAGACATGTCCTGAATCACATTTCTAACTAAGACTTAGGCTCCTAAGTGACCCAGATATATTGAAAGTTAACCTCAGTGGGAAGCATCTGATCTGGTCACTTTACTTTTTTTCCAGATGCTTCATTACGTTGCATTTTCTGTTTATTTGTTTTGGTCCCACTGAATACCGGTTTTCTGTAAAAGGCTGAATAGCTTTCTCTTCTTGCAGAGAGACATAGGACTACATGCAACAGCCTTGCAGCAATAAAACCTATGAGTTAGCTGAAAAAAAAGTGCTGGACCCTCAGAAATGATATAATGAAGTACATAGATAAACAAATAGATGTTAGGTATACATACAATGAATCATGTCCTTAGTTGTCTTCTTCGGCTGGTGCTACTGTGAGATTATTTGCTTCTTTCTCAATGATGAAAAATGTGTATGTACTAATTCTGAGTAACTGCTTTTTTTAACATTGTGGCACAGAGTAAAAAGGAAAATTAAATCATTTGCATTTCTTCAAAGCACACCATTAAGTTACTTAAAATGTTTTTATATATTTTTAAGTGTTGATTCATTTGTTTTATGCATGCTTATGTACATTTAGCAGTTGTGTTAAATAATAATCTTTTTCCTTAAGAATCTCACATGAACACTTTTACTTAATTCCTTGTGCTCCTATATTACAGTGACTCTTTTTTCTTCCAAAAACTCATAGCTTATAAATTACAATAAGATTAAACCAGATATTGCTAATGTATTTTAAACAGTTGTTAAATTACCAAAGTTGGTTGATCCTTTCCTTGAAATTTGCTGATCCTAACTTTAAATGGCTCCTAGGTTATTATTTATATCTTTTAAATCTTTTATAGCTGTACGCGGGTGCTTTTATGAAACCTGGTGTAACATATTCTAAGAACAAAAGCATATTTATGTAAGTAGCACTGGGAGCTGAGTTGGCAGGTGTTTGCCACAAGTCTTAACCCCTGAGCATTAGCAGTAGGCATCAGGCATATCCTCTAAGGGTTATAAGAGCTTTTCTTCTACTGAGAAACTATTCAAGCTGAAAGTGTATTAAACTGGAAATGTGTTAGTGATATCATCAGATTTGAGGGCTGCAGAAACAAATGAGGCTTTGGTGATCATGTTTGCAACAAGTACCATAAACAGAAAACAAAGATAACTTTGGTGGCCAGGTCTTCTCAGGGCCACTACAACCTTATTTCACAAATGTAAGTCAGGCACAATTGCTCATTTTGAGCCAAAAGGAGCCTCGACAGGGAGAAGATCATGTGAGACCATAGGCTATCTTTTCATATAAACCACATGATAGGAAAACTGGTCAGCGGAATGAGGCTGAGGGCTGTCCCGCATGAAAAACCATAGCAGAAGGAGCCCAACCTTTAAAATGAACTTTTTTATTTCTTTATTTTTTCTATATCAAGGGTCTGTCAGCTTGAGTTAAGGCAGCAAAATCTGGCACTGGAAATTGAGTTTCTCTGTCTTCTGCTACAAACAATGAAATTAGTGGATTTGCAGGAGCAGGCTAACAAGACATGAAAGAGTTCCTGAGAGTAGAATAAATTCTGGCTGGCAACATCTCTTCAGCCTGTAAGTATGAAATGTATGGATTCTTCTTCTCTCCACAAAGATGCCCTCAATGATGCAACTTCTTCACCAGCTAGTATGTAACTGTATGTTAAGACTGCATGGGACTGTCATGAGCTTCCTCTGTTCTCCACCAGCTGTTTATCTCCTAGTTTTCTTAGAAATCTGTTTTTCATTGGCACAGGACATTCCCAAGAATCCAGCTCTGCTCTGTAACTAAGACCTTTTCAGCAGAAATTTCAAATTTAAGCTTATTCAAAATACATTTTTGTATGAGGAATTATAGCTCTTATTTAATATATCCACTGCGATTATATCAAGAAAAGTTAAAGATTAAATATATCCTTTGTAGTTTCTGGTTTCAGCCTTTTACTTTTTCTCTTCTTCCATGATTCAGGTACAAAAAAAGTCTCACCCAGATGCATTAAGAAGAGAAAATATTTTTATTCTAAAAATAGATAATTAAGAGAATTGTTTCTCATCCCCAAACACCATGGGAAAAATTCCTGATGTATGGTATTGACTACCATAGGATTACACAGGCAGAAGACTTACTTACATGGTGGTAGTGAGGCTTCATTGAGAGTCTTGGATGCAATTGTGGTCACCCATACCTCAGGTGACTTTGAAGTTCAGGGAATAGTAGCTGGTATTATCAGGAACATACAGATCATGTGAAAGGAGAGGAAACTTGAAAAGGACTTGTTTGGCCTTCAAATGGTGATCAAGAGAAAAATTATCTCCAGTGTGACTGAACATCAAGGAGGAAAAAAAAAAGCTGCTTCAGTTGAAGGTTTGAAATGCAAACAAGTGAAAAAGAATAAGAATAAATTCAGCCTAGAAACTAAGAGAGAAGATGGAGTTCTGAAAGAGCACAATACTTGGACAATAAGAGAGAACATGGAATTCTGAAAGAGCACAATACTAGGACAATACTGTGTGGTACCTGTGAGAGGAAAGGTATATGTCTCTGTAACAGGGACTTATGGATGGTTTAGATAGGTAGACATCTGTGTCATATAAATTCTAGAAAAGTAACCATTTGGATAGGCTGTGTGACACTTGCAAAATTTTCAGCACCTAGAGCCAGTATTTTATATAGTTTGTTGTTGTGTCAAGTAGGTTTCACAATGACAATGAATGCCCAGTTCTAAAAGCTCATCAGCACCGTCTTAATGCTTCTAACTGCACTATACATGGGCAGCACTGTGACATTGATTTTTAAAGCAAAATTACCAACTGGGATCAATGGGAAATTGTAATTAAAACTGATGGCACAATATGGCCTCAGAATAAAATAATATCTTACTAAAAACCTTTGTGCAAGCAGGTGTATGAAGAGGGAAAAATCCACTTAAGTCTATAAAGTCCAAATAAATGCACTGTATGAGGTGAAGCATGAAACAAGCAGGGAAGTGCAGTAATCTTTCATATCCCAGAACTGGTGAATGGCCTAGCTGTTCAATTGCAAACTTACCACAATGTTCTCCATACAGTTGAAGACTGGGCCTCGCTCTTGTAAACCCTCTTTGCCCTGATGTAGATGCTTATAATACACTGTAAGGGCACATATACTTCCATAGTTGCTTTCCCTATAGTATAATCCTCAAAAGGTCTCGTGTGGGCCTTCTATGACAGCAGTGGTTCCACCCGCTAAATATTATTGCATATTTAAAGCTATTCAAATGCATAGGAACTGTTTCATGAAAGAATCTCTCTTGCCATTGGACTGGATATGTTATAAAGAGCAGTTGTACTTTATTGTACTTTGCCTTTTCAAATTTTAGCCCCAACTGGAAAGCCTAAGTGTTTATATTTCTAAGAAAATCAAAGGAATTAACTCTTTTTTTTTTAGCAGACTTTGTCCTGGAGTTTCAGCTGAAATACAAAGATTGATTAATTTCGTCCAAACCTATCTTCCCACCTGTGATACTACTATGCAAAAAAGGAACTCAGGATCAGATGGTAAATTCCCTCTCACTAAAAATGAGAAAGGAAATGAATGCTCATAAGCTTCAGAAGCTGATAAATCGCCCATTTGGATTCTAAAGCCTAAGGACTTGCACTCTGCCTGAGCTTTGCTTTCCATCCTTTGCAAAAAAAAAAAACTAGCTTGAAGCTGGTGTCTTGCTTCAATGTCTTCTTCAATGCTCTTCCTAATGGCAAATCTTTCTTGGGCTGGGTGAGGATAACTAGTTTTCTCCACACTAAGATTTGGCTGTGGTATGTGGCAATGCCAGAGAGAATCAAGAGAAAGAATCAAGTGGAAAGAGTTGCTGCTGAGTCTTATGGCAGGTTTGCTATGCCAAGGGAGAAAGAAAAGCACAAAATGTGCCCCAGTGCCAGTTCAGAGCTGGCTGCTGGTGAAACAGCATGATAATGCCAACCAGGCCTTTTGTTTCCAAGAGTGCTTCACCTTCCATTTGTACTTCTAGCTGTTCCTGTCTTCAAATCCCAGCCTTCTCCCACCTTCCACCCCCAGAAATTAAGCAAAGAGTATTTATTCTCCCAGGAATATTTTAGATATTTAGCAGATAATTTAATTCTCTGAGAAAGGCATTGACTGCTGCAGAGTGGAGGCCAGACCCTCATTGCAGGCAGACAGGCTCCACTTATTTTCCTGGCTCTTCAGATTTACTACTAACACACTGGCAGGCAGCAGTAGTGGATATGATGATGTAGTGTTGGAAATAATCCTGGGTTTCAGTAATACCTACATACTGCCAGCCAATTATGTCCAGAGAGCCCAGATTTTCTAGAAGTACTGTTCCACCCTCCCTTCTGTTGGAAACCCTAATTTCCTCTTTTGCCCCTCTTTCCTTGCTGTCAGCCTTGTCATGTCTCTTGTGGCCAGATCAAGGGTGTTTAAATATAGATTTAAAATTTCTGAGGGAGGAGCAAATCTGGCAAGGCTTTGTGGCCTAACTGATCTTACCAAACCAGTACTGACTATTCAGGATCCCTTCCAATACTCTCTGGACCTTCTTAAAATCTGCCAATGCTTTAGAAATTCAGGGAAAAAAAAAACATTAAACAGATGCAATGAAGCTTCTGAGATTTTTCTGTGGTGGACTTCCCCTCCTATGACACTCTCCCTTTTTTTATTTATCTCTACAGTTTGCAACTTGCTGAATTCACAAATTCTCCCAAGCATAAGGCACAGGGTGACAAGGAGCATTCAAAACTAGCCAGCTTGGTCCCGACCTGTCACGTTTATGTCATGTCAATGAGGGGGTATTTTGGAAATCTGGTTTCAAGTGCAGGCAAAGAGATGTCTTGGAAGTTTTTGTACAAGTGGATTAGGACTGTAGTCCTTCTTTCCTCTTGGAAGTTTTTGTACAAGTGGATTAGGACTGTAGTCCTTCTTTCCTTTCCCTAATGCTGTCCTGAAGGCTTGTTTCCTTTTTAACAAGCATGGCCCTAAAATTATTAGGAGGTATTTGTGATGACTTGAGCTTCTACTGTAACACCTGGGGAGGTTTTACTCCTCTGTGATCACTTGGGCACAGTGAAACAGTCCTGAGTGCCAGCATGACTGTGAGGGCTCAGTAGAGTTATCACTGGGAGCTGTTGAAAGCTGTGGGAAGACTGGACTGCAGTGTTATTTCCTGAAGTATTCACACATGCTCAGCTTCTCTCCTTTGCAGAGTGCTAGCATCAGCCCTGTGCAAAGACACTTAAAACCTCAAAAGGAACTTCAGCATTTCTTAAGCCTTGTGTTGACCCGTCATTCATGAGTGGTTTTCATACTCTCACAGGTTCAAATGATTCCAAAGCTTCAAGTAACTCAATTCTATATTTTTAACAAAACAATAAATTATAATTGTTGTTTTTCAACAAATGGCTTGCAGCAGACTTTCCAGATGGACTCCGCTGCATAGGAGTAGGCTTGGTGTAACCACACAATGATTAAAATCTAATGGAACAAATGCATTTTTGTAATATAATTGGTAAAACACAGCCAGAGTATTGTTAATGACAGAATATATGTATAAAAACAAAGAAAACAAAGAATAGAACTAAGAACAAACTAAAAGTTTTAACTTTTGAAAAAGGAAAGGCTAACACAATGATTGTCACTTCTGCAAGGCACTTCTGTCCTTAAAAGCAAAAGGTAATGTGCATATGTGTAAAATTATGAGATGCATAGAGTTTTGTAATATGTAAAAATAAAGAAATAACTTTAAGAGATGGATTGTCTTTGAAGTGTGAGAATAATGTGAAGAATGATTTAAAACCATTTATGGGGTCAGTTATCTTTGGGAATAAAGACTAACTAAGCCCGTTAGTGACTGCATACTATATTTACCTTCTAATCTCAAAGCTACCTCCTTGTCTTTTTCAGGCTGAAAGTCATTCCTGTGCAAAAATATATATACAAGGTGTTGAATATGGCATTTACTGTGACACCCATATGCTAGTATGTAAAACTGTGCATATAGCTTTGATAGCTGTCCTCAGTGGGGTGAATTTTCCTTTTGCATACTGATCCAAGATGAATGACTGTCTTATCCAAACTTTCTTCTCAGTGTTTCATTAGTAAAAATGAGAGACTCATGAATCCATTCAATTATTATTTTTTTCTTAGTATACTTTCCTTCCTTAACAGGTTGATCTGACTCCAAAATGTACATTTTATGCATTCCTATTGGACTAATGACATTTTGGTTTTTTTTTGGGGGGGGGCGCTTTTTGTGATTTTGTATTTTTTTTTTAAATTTTTAAATTTTCCAACCAAAATAAAAATAAAAATATATATTTTAAAATTAAAAATTTTTAGTTCCATTCCCTGCCAGTAAATCACAATGCTGCAAAAATGAAAAGGGACATGTTCTAGCTTCTTTTAAGGTTTGGAGACTGAGTATTTCACTGACAATAGGAAAACACTCCCCTTTGACTACCTTTACGGATCTTTATTTAAGTTTTGACTCAAATAATAATTTTTCAACCAATTTAGGGATTGTAATATCTACTCTTGACCTTCTATTACAACCTGTGAACCATCCTGGTTAATGTGAAATTACATCATGTAGGAAATTCCCTTTTGTCCATTATCCTGGTCACTGAGTTGACAAGGCTCTCAAAGAGTCATGGGTTTATAAATCAGAGCTGGAACTAGAGTGAGGAACTCGGGAGTAATAGGTCTAAGACTAACGTGGTGATTCCTTCTGTTCTTAAGGCCACCGCAAGAACACAATGAAGAATGAACATTAGGTGTTTCTTCCTGGCACTGTGTCAAGTGCAGAATATTTTATGCAAATTGAAATATCCTGTTCCGAGAAATAATAGATCTGTAGTGATTTCATTCCCATGTTAGAGCAAGAAGGTTTACATTGAAAAGATGGGTTTGGCCACTTGTTGAACACAAAAGGAATATCAAGAAGAAATTAATTGTATGGCATTAGCTAATAAGAAGCAACACATATACAAAAGGGAGGTCACAGACAAAAATTTGATAGAGCATAAGTGATTGCTGTGATTTGCTTAACTGGACTTGGAAATAATGGGAGAAATTGAATGTCACAGCCCGGGGAATTGAAGTCCAGGTTGAAGGATATAACATATCATCATGTGTGTCCCTATCCCCTCTCCTGAGTAACCTCTCAGACCAGCAACAGCATTTCTACCTAAGCATGTGTGATATGAATGAAGCGTCACAGAAGAGAGGATTTTGCAACAACCCATATGAATATCCTATCTGTTCTAGGTTTTCTGTTCTAAGCTTTGCTGGGTGTTGTAGAAGGACTTAGTAACCTGGATTGTGGATACTCTGTCACCAAAAGCCGCATTTCCACTCAGATAAAATAAATTAGAATATGGTAGAAAGTTGGATTTATGAGAAACTCTGTAATAAATAGAATAGGGGATCTCAACTCCTAATGGAATTTTTCTGCCTTTCCTTTCCCTTTCCCTTTTCCTTATCTTTCGCTTCCCTTCCCTTCCCTTCCCTTCTCTTCCCTTCCCTTCCCTTCCCTTCCCTTCCCTTCCCTTCCCTTCCCTTC
>JAUBOD010000248.1:258631-304773 GCA_032353885.1 Nothura maculosa | reverse complement strand
AAATGAGCTGTGACTCCTGAAGATGAATTTCCAGTATCCCTAAGTATCACTAGCATTTTAAGATGGAGGGGTACATGCGTCATGTTTTACTTAGCTTGAGATATAGCACTCTTGTGATGAGTAATGGGGCTATGGTTTGGAGTAGCTAAGTCATGGAATAGAATGTGGGGGAAAAAATAAAGAAAAGAAGGAGATTTCCGACAGAGGAAGAGGGAAAACTGAAATACTCCAATTTTCACATTAAAGACAGAAAACATGTACGTGGTCTGGATGGACAAGAAACCGGAGGTACTTGATTAGCTTTGCGATCCCATTTTCAGATAATTTAAAGCCTTCACAGGCAGAGGCTAGCAGGCAGAATGATGCCATTTCCTACAGGATTCACCAGGATTCTGAATTTACTAGGTCTTCACAATTTAGGTTTCATGCAACTTTTCATCTGTGCCTGTTGTTTTGTGACCTTGGTCCCTGCATTCTTCTGGCTGTCCAGTTCTCTGGGAAAACAAGAAGGGAAATGGCACAGAGGATGTGTCCAGCTCTTGCTCTGCTGAAGTGCTAGAACGTGGTTTATAACTTCTCTGATATCTCTCAATGTAGATACAGTTTTATTAAGTGTGGGGCATATTTTGAGTGACTGCCAAAAATTTTGGCTGCTTTGCACTATATGAATATACTCACTGATCTGGATTCAGCAATTGGAATCACCAATCAGCCTGACAGGATCAATGCTCTTTTTACTTTTCAATTCTTTGAGGTTTAGATTTCTTTCTTAGGCTGCCTTGCCATTGCACCTTCTTGAAAGAACAATATAGCCAGTGTAGCATTAAATGTCCATAGACCTCTAGAATATCATGACAGTTTGAGAGCATGATCTAAGTATGTCCTTTCTCTGAGCCTTTTGCCTTCAATCTCGTCTCACTGAGGTTGCTTTGAAATTCCTGATACAGTACTTAAATATCAAATATTAATATATAGTCGTTAATATAAAAATATGTTCTTGACCCATCAGTATAAAGATGAACTAGGAAAGCAATTGCAAATCTAAAGGCAGCACAAAGTTTGCTTGTTCCAGCACTCTAAAGAGAATAAGGAAAGAGATGAGCTTTACTGAGGCTGGACTCCCCTGGAGCACTCTGCTCCACTGCAAAGGAGTTTGTATATTCTTTGTATGCTGTCTGCGGGGAGACTGAAAAGGATCTTGACATCCCTAGGACCATCTCCTTCCTGTGTTACTTCTTTCTCATTGACAGGCTACTCTTTGAGGTGTGATCTTAGTTCTAGCTTGTGCTTGGTAGTGAAGAAATTGTAAAGAAAAAGCAATTTTTTATGAAAATAAAAAAGTCTGGCCTAGACAAAAGAAATCCTTACAAAGAGATAATTTGGCAGAGGATGAAACTGTGGCCAAGAAATAGTTTTTATTGACCAAAATAAGTTTTTACATGTTCAATGTTATTTAGTTTTAATTTGCCTGAGCTGTGTACCTTCACATATATGTAATATTTGCAAAGGTTGTGATTCACCCCTGTGCAGAAGGCTAGAACTAGTTAAGTCCTTCTTAAACTCTCAAAATGTCTCTTATATAGGATTCTCTTTTGAAGGAGAGAAAGAATGAATTGTTTTAAATATATCACCTCATCTGGAATCTCTTTCTTCTGTATGCCATTGCTTAAATATAACCTGATTTAATTTATTAGGTAGGAATTTATATCTTGCCATGTATAGTTCTGAAAATGATTTTTTCTCTGCTTTGGGACACAATTCTCTGAAATGCTGAGCTTCCACCATAGTGGTGCTGAGCACCATACATCCTGCTGAAGCTCGAGAGGGATGAAGTCTCTCAGCACTTCCACGATTAGGCACGTTGTGACTGAGTTAAGGCTTTTCTACCAGAAAGAATTGCACTTTTCATGGCATTTATTACATGTCTCCTTGAGTCTCCTTTGCAGACTCTTTCTGCCATCTTTCTGTAATATGAGGAAATTTGATCCTAGAGTTATGGTGACAACCCTTTCGAGCCTTGCCACTGCAGCTTTTCTTATCACCAGTAACCATCAATGGAATTACAGCTCTCTATTATTTGGTTGCTTTTTACTTATGTTGCATGACATATGGGCTTGAAAGCTCAAGTGTATATTACTGCACAGAGACATAGAAGATGGCTTTCACACTAAAATTTCATTGAAGAAGAAGGAAGGCAAGGATGAAAAAGGGAATTGCCTAATTAAGTAATTACCTCGGTGTCTCAGTTTATGGAGATATAATTAATAACTTGTTAACAAGGATACAGTGCTCGGTAGGTTATAAATAACTGCAGAACATTCTGTGGAAGCAGTGCAGGATTTCCTATTATACAGGGTTTCCTACTGCTTGCACTGTTTCGCAGCCTTGCTCTTTTCTTCTACTCATTCTCTTCTTCCTTCTCTACTTTATTTATTTATTTATTTACTTACTTACTATGCTGGGCTTGTTTTTCTGGAAATCTGTCATGTCATTGTCCAGTGGGTTTGCTTGAGGCCAGCTCCTCATTTGGAATGAACTGCCACAGCTCTGGTTTATGACAGCTGAGGATCTGACCTGTTATGTACCTCTAACCCCTCTGCCAGACTGATCCTGGCAAGAGCACTGTCTGGACTGTGGATGTATACACTACTTATGTTTTAATGCATAGCAAGCTAGTATAACTCTTGTTCTTGAGCTTTTCTTATTATTATCATCCCCATTTGGAACTTCCAAGCTACCTCATCATCCCTCTTCATACTGGGAATACACAGCAGTAAACTTCCATGAGTTGGTTTCTTCTGCAAGTATTTCATCTGGAAAAGTAGCAGTGGGCCTCTCTGAGCGCAAGGTGTTTCCAGGCCTCAGTCTGAAGTCAGAAGGATAGAAAAGTAACTGAGCTAGAATGAGCCAGAAATTTTTAAGGCTGTTTTATGTTAACTGTGCTAAGTGCAAAGTTTTAGTTCAAACTGAAATAAAGGGTATAGGCTAGTGCACATTGTCACTCCTTCCTACCTGAAAAAGCATCCATAAGTTCTTTCTACTTAAGCATTATCAGCAAGACTTAAGAAATTAAATCCCTTGCAGAGATTTAAAGGCAGAGGGATTGCAGGGATTTCAAGGCAGAGCCTCCAGCCAGTAACCAGGTTTCATAGCTGTGCCAGGTGCTGCCACTTGTCTGTTACTGCCGTAGGAGCACAAAAAGAATGACTCCCCTTTGAATTCTTGGTTCAATGACAAATTGAGTTATTATTGATAGTAGGCCTGGATGAGCTGATAGATTATGGAGTTTGCCTTGGGTATTTGTAAAGGAACAAAACAAGTCTCCCTAATACCCTCCTGTGGTCAACCTAAAAAAGGTATGTTTTTTCTCACACAGCTTTAGGACAGAAATGCACCAGCCTGGTAGAGCAGTGTGAGGGCTGTACTAAACTACTCTTGGTTCCAGCCTTTGGGAACAGTTCTGGGTGCTGTGAAGGGACTATGAAACTATGGAAATGTACCTCACGTCATGCCTCCCTACTGCTGTGGCAACATGAAATCTATCAGTCTATTAACTACCTCAACTTGCTCCATGCCATCAATTGCATTCTCTTATTTTTGATGGCTGTACTGCTTTAAGAATGAACTGAATGGCATGGTGACAGAAAATTTGACCAGGGCTCCAGGTAGAGTTGATTAATCTGATTTCAAACTTTACATTTTTGTTTTCTCTTTGTGGCATAGTATGTTCTTCTCTGAATGCATCATTGCTCAATAAATCTTCCTTCCTTCACTCTAGTCTTCACTCTAGATGTTTCCCATCTACAAAATTACTATAATTATTTTATATAGAAACTAAGTAAGAAACATTCTGGTACTTACAAAGAAATCTGGCATGGCTGCTGTATTTGACAATATTAGGAAATAATGACAGCATAAGTGTAAATAAATTGGCCATTTAAAAAGCAAAGTTGGTTGTATTCTTGTATCTACTGTAGTCAGATACTTCATTATGCAGAACAGAAGTCTGAGATTTCTCAGGTCAGTTTGGACTGAGTTTTATTGGCCTTGGGCTGTGTATCTGATGTACTGTTGTCTTGTGTTGCATAACTATCTCTTTGCAAACAGTATCAGTAATCTAAGGTTCAGTCTGAGTGGCAGCTGTGCATGGAAAGTAGGTCTGTTTCGATGGCAGGGTGATGTAAATAAGGATGACTAGGCCATGCCACGTAAGCAGAATTCACCATATGAAATTCTTCCCTTTACATATTTCTAAGTCTTTTGAATTTAAGGAGGAGAAAATGACAGAGAGCATGAAATCAGCATAGCTCACAGCTCAGCAGTCAGCCGTAGTTTGAGATTTGAATTAAAGTATCTTTGCCAGATGGACAAAGATACCTATAAGGACGTCAGGACGAGGCTGCTTCTCAGAAAGGTCAAGTGACACAGTGTACTCTGCCACATCTGTAAACTGAAAATTAAAAACTCAGAGACATAATTTCTAAAATTTGTTGTAATTTCTAAAATTTAAAGAAGTTAATTTTTCTTTTTGCTTTTTTTTTCTTTGTCTGGAATATAGACTAGAATTATATTCAGAATGCTCATTTTTTCTTGTCAATCAGTAAGGGCAGCCAGTCAGACTTCATCAGACTGATAATGGATGTTCGGAGTGAATTAGTCAGCCCGATCACATCAGAGGTGACACTAAAGAAGGGCGAGGAATACTTTATGGTCTGTGGTATATTCACTTCTCTGGTAATCTGTCCACAGCTGGAAAAGAGGAGAAACTTTTTTTTCTAGTCACAACCAAACAATCTCAGCAGGAACTGAGGTAGCAAGATCACGCTGTGAGGGGCTCAGGTCTGGCCTAAACATCACTCTGAAAGCTCTTTGTTGCCAAAGAGTTAAAAAAAGAAAGCTCTTCTTGTTTAGTGGTTCCCTTCTCAAGTTTTATTTCCTTATCTTCTGAAATATTAGGAGTCTGAGAATTGGAGGTCCAAAAACTGGCTACAGTAACATACAAGTATTGTTTATATTCATTATTTGAACAATGAATACAGAGAACACTAAAAATCCAGGCTATGGTGAAAGTAGATGTTGGAAGGACACCCAATGAGACAGCATTCCTGGATCAGAGCATTTTAGCTTGGCTTGTCCTCCTGTGAATGTAAGAGAGATAGGCCTCTCTCTGCACTCAGTCATTTCTATGAGAGCGAAGAAATAAAGAGTCACAGGCACAATGCAATGAACTCTACCCAAGCTCCTGGACGGCCTGGAGGAAAGAATGAGGGCAGGACCTGCTGCTTCAGCTGCAGGCAAGCTGAAAGGACATGTGGCGGGACAGAAAAGTGGATGCTGTGTATGATCCTGCAGTCTGGCAACCTGCTAAGGGAATTCAGCACAAAATGCGACACACAATAGACCAAAGTGGCAAAGATAGATGAAGCATAAGCTTAGAGGAACATAACAGAGGATGAAAGTGCTGCAAAAGTGAAAGCTAGCTGGAAGAGAGTGAGGCTGGAGGTTTAATCCTGCTCAGCTAAGGACAATCCACAGAACCTTGTACGAACAATTAAGGTATGTAAGCAGATTTTATTATCCATAAGCATCGCTTGGATATAACAAGAGTCTGTGAAGCCAGGAGAGGGCTAGCTTGCTGAGAAACAAGGCATTTTAGCTTGAGAGAAGCACTAGGTTCATTAGTGGCTATATCATTTTTATTAGTTTAGCTATCTCTGTACTGCACTTATCTGGCAGGATACCATTGCATTGCATTGTTCAGGCTTTCCCTACAGCTTTTTGTGCTTAAAAAGAGGTTATAAAGTACAGAATAGATCACAGATGAGTGGTGAACTTGCTGTAGTTACTCTCCTGTAAACTCTGAGGTCTTATCAAAATAAAAAATACCCTAAACCCAACAAATTCACTGGCTATACATGCTTAAAAGAGGCTCAAGATATATAAGCTAAAACCACTAGGACAAGAACAAATGAATATAAAGCTAGACATAAATAAAATAAGCTGGAGAATTTGACGATGGTTTCTAAGCATCAGAGAGATGAAGCTCTGCACAGATCACTAATCAGAAATGTAACTAGTTTTTACATGAAGGTCCACACATTCCTGAACTGTAAGACATATTGGTCAAGACATGTTGGTCAAGAATAGCCAGGATCTAGATAATGTCACCTAGAATGTGCTTCTAGTCCTTTAAATTATACCATCTATCCATATTTAATATTTCTCTTGTATTGACAAAGCCTTGTGTGAAAGTCCATCAGACTATGTGGTACTTTTCTCTGACCAGTTGAATGTGTTTCTTGGTTTATCAATTCAGCTAAACACTGAATCAATTTGATATATAAAAAGGCCCTCCCTATAAATATGTGTACATTCATACACTTACATGTATACAAAGACACACCTGTATGTGAGTGTATACATATGGAAAATAAACACCAGAAGCATCAGAAGAGAGAATGTTAAACAGTTGTGGAAGTTAACAGCAGGTTTTAGAAGCTTTAGATTTTGGTATTAGCTTGGTATCTACAAAGAATCTGATTTTTAGAGCGCAATGTTTTCTAAAAATCAGGTCTATTAAAGAACTTACATTGAGTAACCAAAGATATAGTATCCAGCTAGCATTTGCAAAATTATACTCAAGTACAGTTTAAGTAGGGAAAAAAACCTAATTTGCTTCAGGTCATAGAGCTTTTGTGACTTAGAAATCAGTATTTACAACATAAAAACAACAACTGCTAACATTAACTGGCGATGTGTTGACAACCTGTATCAGTCTAAAAAGAAGGGAATATATATCAAAGAGTCTTTGCAAATGTTCTTAAGATTCATGAGTCATTGTTTTTCTTGCAAATATTCAAGTTGGTGATATTTTTCTGCCTACAAGGATTTTTAGAAGGTGATTTCTCATTTGTGTTGTTCTGTGGAGGTCTTGCACAAAGCCACTAATATAATGCCATATGACTTGGAGGATCAAATAATCTGTGCAAATATTTACTCACAAGTATCCAGCATATTCAGCAAACAGTTTAGAAGTAATTCATTGGCTAAATTAATTCAGTGATTCAGAGCATTATTCTGAAAAGCAAACAAATTTTTAATACCATAGCCTCTTCAAGGGAAATTTCCAATGGAAAGAAAAAGTAAAATCACAAAGTTGTTGGTTTTTTTTTTAATTTGTCTCCAAGGCAACATAATACATTATTTTTTACTTTATCTCATACTGTTATCTTCCTATTAACTTTATTTTTTGTTGTTGTTGTGTGCTACATTAATAGAAGTATTTATTTGACCGGTGTAAGTTTGAGTAACTTCTAGATTTTCCTCCTAGTTTTTCCCATATACAGTTCTCTTTACTTTTGGAGAGCCATGAATGAAGACCGCAATATTTTTCATACATAGAAGTGGGTAAAGATATGTTTCAAATTTAGTCTTTTTCTTCGCCAGTACAGAGAATACTAAATATTGTTTTGCAGAATCCTTTTTATAACTGTAGGAATGCCTCTGCAGAGAAGCCATGTATTATGTACTCATCTTCTTGTTTCATTTTTTTCTTTTTTTCCTCAGGGGTAAGAAAGGATTGTTGCAGTGAGAACTGTCTTCTGGAGTGAGGGGTAT
Organism: Nothura maculosa; assembly: GCA_032353885.1. Lineage (NCBI taxonomy): Eukaryota > Metazoa > Chordata > Aves > Tinamiformes > Tinamidae > Nothura > Nothura maculosa. The sequence continues at coordinate 297,156 of JAUBOD010000248.1, read as the reverse complement.
ATCAATAAAATAAAATATAGTGTACAAGCTGAGAATTTTACAAAATCAGTTAAAGAAGCAGATTTTCTGTTCCTCAACTATTTCTCAAAAAGCTCACCAATAAGACATTTCATACAAAAACTTAAATATTTTTTAAAAGCTTAAATATTTTTATCAATACTTTGCTAAATTGTTTTAATGTATGTTATTAGAAACTACTTAAAGTTGTGTCTGTTGTCATTGACGAGCTACTCATCAGATGGTCAATTCTTCATGTCTTGCTTTCTTTTAACAAAGACTCCTTTTTCACACAAACTTACCATTTTGACTTCATCAGAAATAAAACTATCCTCATCCTAGAGGCACACTGTTAGTGTGAATTGGAGTCCTGTTCAGAGGAGTTTCATATCATATTTGTGTATATGTAAGACTCACTCAAAACCTAATAGTAAACCTTAAATAAGAAGTGGCTTACTCAGCTTGGAAAGTTGTATTTGGGAGTCTCTATGATCTGAAACTGATTCTTTTGAAAGCTTTCTCACAGAATGAGCTCAAAGTGATTTAAAATAGTACCATCTGTGATGGGATAACTTCTCAGCAACAGTACTATATACTGCAGAAGCACAAACAAAACATCTGCAATGATCATTGAAAACTCTAGAGGAAAAAGCCTACCCTAAGAGGACAAACTACAATTTTTTTTGGTAACTTGCCAAAGGAATGGCAATAGGACATAGATTGCAGCTGGAATTATCATAGAAGGACATAATTTCTGGCAAGAGAATTAACAGGTTCAACCATGCTTGCCAGAGTATTTGCCAGATGAGTGGCAACGCTCAAAAGAACAACTGAAAAAACTCCTTCAAAATGGAACAGTAGCAGTCCAAAACCATCTTGAAGAAAATTTCTTAGATGAGTACTGATCATGGAATATTGCCATTTTTACTGCCTTCATACAATATGGAGGATGAACTCAAAAGAGTTCAGAAAAGACCTCAGAGGAGATTTCCAGAGAGAAGCATATTAAATTTTTATAACCTTATTACAACAATATGCATTTAGCAGTGGTGAGATGGTTTGGCTTATTCCTTAGTAATATTCTCTCAGTGTTTGACTTGGACAATAAACTCTGAGAAGTCCATCTTTTCCTTCGACACCACTAAGCTGAACAGTCCGTGACACAACCTCAGCTGGTGTCAAAGATGTTATCACTGAAGTCAGTGGAACTGCACTGATTTATACGAGCAGAAGTTCTGGCTATGAGCCTTCTTTTGTCCTCCATCCCAATTCCAGGGTTATAACATACCACTCTTAGGTAGACTTGAAGGATTAAGCTGATGATTTGGTATTTCAGGGATTAAAAGGCAGCCTAAGACAGAGCATATGGTCTTCTTCTGCCTTTTATTATTCCTATATCATGAAGTTAGCACAATCTGCTGCAACATAAACAAGAAGCCTGATAACCTGTTAGAATGAGACCTGTAAACAATTAAACCCTGTATAAATTATGAAAACAGTATACAATAAACTTATTGCCCCTCCCAAAAAAAAAATCAAAGATGTTTATCTTTCAAAAGACAAATGATCAAAGCAACAGATTACATAAGTCTTAAGTTAACTTAACTAGCCTAACCAGCATTACGAATTTTATGGTTAGAAAATTCATCACTATTGATCCTAAATTGGGATTGGTTATATAGCCCAAGTGCAGCTAAAACACATACACTGTTTACCTGCCTCAAAAATGCATTAGGATATATGGGTTAACTAAATGCCAAAGGTTTGGATGATGCCAAAGGCCTTTTGCCCTCTGCAGAATTGGTGTGCTTTTTTCTTCCTTTTTTTTTTTAAGTACTCTATAGCACAGCCTTAATCCTTCTTTAAACAAAATTATCTCCTGGCTCATTAGGACACTGGAGTTCATTCTAACTGGCACTGAGCAGCAAACAAGCAAGTGGGCATCAACACCGATAGCAGACACCATCCGTGATTCTTTCTTGCTCAAATACCCTTCTGCCATGGCTGGCAGTAAGCGAATTGGCTGGACAGACTTTCCAGATCCCCTGAACATTCCTAAATTACTATACTCACCCAATTACAGTCCTCAGGGGTCACATTTCATTTTCTGAAAACTGGTAACAGGCCACCGCAGCTGATGAAATGATGTGGGTATCCAGGCAACTATTGTGCTGTTTGATTAATATAGCAAACACTTGTGTGGCATGATCTCACATGCTTCCAAATGTTCCAAATGATCTGTCTCAAACTGGAGATCATAAAACTTTGCCTCATACTTACATTCCCAGTCTTGCATGGCTCGGATTTTCCAGATGAAAATATTCATTAGTACTTCTTTTTACACCCTCCTTTCACATAGTTTAACCCCTGACTTATGCATGAAGATATTTTGAGGTAAAAAGTAGATGTCTGCTATTTCTTCTTAAGTCCTTTTCTTCAGCAAACTTCATTCACTTCCTCGTGGGCCGCCCTAGCTATAGGAAGGTTTCTTCTTGCATTCAGGTATTAAAATAAGTAATAGATTTATCATAGATTTTTAATTTAGAATGTAATCTCACTCTGGTGTATATTTTCAATAGCTGTAGTTTAGACATATGGATAAAGGGGAAATGAATTGGGGGAGAGAGAAAAAAATACAGCTTCTTTTTGTCAGAGAAATAAAAAAAAACTCCTAAAATATCCTGAATATTTCATTTCAGTGGACAGTCTTCTTGCCCATCAGATGCTGCAGAAGCGCTTTTGAAAAGAAAAAGAAAGAAAGTAGCCTCAACAGTGGCATTGGTGCCATAAACAAAACATGCAGCCTGCTTTCGGTTTTGAGCTCCGATGTTTTCTCCTGACCATTGACCCCGTGCTGGTCAGCAAATTCTGGAGAGAGGACTGGAGAGGCAAGGAAGCAGCAGGGCTGTCCTGCACAGCTGGGTGGCAAGGTGGCCGCAGGAGCGTGCTGGGCAGCCCCGCTGCTGAAACAGAGCACACAAGGAGTTAACGGAGTCTATAGCTGAGTGTTTGCTTTCTTCTGTTTGAAATCAAACATCTGATCTTTATCTGAGGTGACAGGTTTAATGCCTTTCTTCTCTGACAAATTTTTAGCCAAAGAGGAATGCAAACACATATATCGGTGTGGTTTTATAAGTGCATCTGAGCAAGCATCTGCGCAAGCCAATATCGGCGGCTTCGTTCTCTAATAAACAGCAAAGCCATGAGCTGGTGCCACTTGCTTAAAAATATATATCCCTTACATCATGTAAATGATTTTACTTTAGATCTGCCAGGGGTCAGGTACTTTGACAGAGCTTTAGGCAAGGAGAAGTATCACTACACAGCAATGCTAACTGCCCTTCTCTTTCTTTCCTTTCCTTCTCCCCTTTCCTCAGTCTTTCCGCTGCTTCTTATTTAAGTTAATTTAATGATTGTAAAAGTAGGCTGCTTCTAGTCCCAGACACAGAAAAGCTTCACTCCTGCACAGGGCAGGACATGCACTGTTTGGCTGAAACTTCCTTGGATCAGTTCTGTCACTGGGGCTTTGCTGTACTCGCTTCTCTGGGAGTCAAGCAAGGGACAAAGGAGCAAATTAGTGCTGATTGCGATGGCACGCCTGGTGCGGGCAGATGTCTGCTCTAGGAATAAGACTGGAAACAACAGTCTATTTTAAACAGGACAAGGAAGATTAACAAAGTGATGGTAGGTTGTGACCATTTTTATGCTAATTTTTATGTTCCTAAGCACAATAAATGCTGTGTGAGTTTAAAGTGCCTTCATATCATCCCTAACTTACTAGGGGGTAAAAAAAAGGTCCTGCCTGGCCTGAACCTTCTTACGGATTCTGAGCACCCAATGGTGTTTGCAAGCAAAATCCTTAAAAACTTACCACCTCTGGTAGGTTGAAATAAGCTTAAGCAGCCCTTGAATGACTCCATGGTTGGATGGTATGTGAAATACCTGTATGAAATATCAAAAAGGCATTGTGTTAGCTTATGTGCTTTTTGTTTGGGATTACAATTTTGGTATACTAAAAAAAAACGGTGGAAAAAGGTTTTATGACTATGCCTTTTACAAAGTCACTAGTGTTTGATTAGATCACAAGTTAAACTAAGATTAAAGGTACAGAATATTTCTCTTAGCAGAGGTTGGGGTACACAATAAAAAATAAGGATACTTGCAGTCAAGCAGGCTAAAATGACTTATTATTGGGATCATACAGAGGTTTTATCCATGGTAATTCTGTTTACAGAATTTGAACCAGATGATTATATTTTAGAATACTTTTTATCTACTGAAGTGAGAAGTTTCTGTTGTACTTCCTCCATTTACTTATACCATGTGAGCTATTGTGCATGTAGCACCCCCCGACAAAGTACAACCAATTGCTCTCATAACAGGCAAGCAATCCTACCATCATGTTTGGGAATGTCACATTTTTCCCTAAACACTTGACCTCTAGGCCTATTCTTCCAAGGATTAAATAAAAAGAATTAAAACCTCCATTTCGACAGAAGACTCCTAGATTTTTAATACATCTCTTATTGTGGCATTTTTTGTGGCTCATAAAATTGCATCACTTCAAGGAAGGGCTCCATATTTTACCAAATATTGGCCAACTGATGACACCTCAGGGCATGTGGAATACCAGATAATGTATCTCTGCTCTCCATACCATTTAGTCCTTTAGTCTATCCTTCTGGGAAGCCCATACCCACACTGACACTTGAGGGTCACTTCCAGGCACCCAGAACAGGAAACATAAATTTACATTTGATCATGAGTTTGGGCCTCCAGCCACTGTGCAAATACGTGCAGATGGGTGGATAGATTCTGCAAAATGAGGACAAAAGGATTCCTGGTCCAAATCCATTTCAGTTGTGGTAGGTGCTTGTGTTAGGTTGTCAATGGGAGCTCTGCTCCGGAGTGTGGCAAACAGCAGGGCTGGCACCAGAGCTTCTGTTATTGCTTCTAGCTCCAAACTGCTCTAAATCTTTGTGATTCATTACTGGAAGTTTATATTTTCTGTGTATCACTTTCAGTATTGCAAGAAGTGTAATCACCACTAAGTTCATGCTGAAAACATATTTACCATGGAGACTCTGACAGACTTCAGTTACTTTATAGTGCTGTAATTGGACAGACATATAGAAGTGGCTGGACAGTATGGGCCGTTCCCTAAAGTTATATACTTTCATGTAACTTTAAAAGAGCATACTTTTATGTGCCCTGTTTCCACTGTGTGTGTTGCAACCAGCCTGATAGATCACCAGAGAAGAACAGCTGAGAGAAAGAACATTTTCAGCCTGGCATTAAGTTCATTTATGCTATGATGAGAATCTAGGCCCATTACTCTTTACTGCTTTGTTGATTCAGGTATCCCATTGTTTTTTTTCTGTGCAGTCCCTGACTGCCCCTTACTCCCATTACTTGGGATGGGAGCAGACTGAAATGCCAGTCAGTTATTGCATTTTTTTAAAAAAGTTTTTTGCAGACTTGGCATCATACAGGAGAATAAACTTTATATAGGCAGCACTGATAAGGTGATATTACTCCACCATGCCTGTATGGTGTGAAATGTTGCTCCTTTATTTATTTACTTATTTATCAGGTAAGATATCAAGTCAAGGGGAAAAATGAGGGAAGAAAAAACTATTCCATTTATTTGAGTCCAGTCTGAGATTTCTACATGTGCCCCACATATTTCCCACCACCTCCTCACACATTTCACCACCACCTCCACGTCAGTGCAAACATTCACCCCCTAGTTGCACTGCTGAAGGTACCCACAAGCAGAGAGACCTGTGCCCATCGGGTGCACACAAACACACGCACGCAAGCAGGGAGGGAGGGAAAGTGAAATCCAGGCCTGCTGAAATGCAGGCCTGCTGTCCATGTAGGGAAAACTTTGCCTCCTCGCAGGGAGGGTGGCGAGGGCTGTGCCCGGCCCATGGATCCCAAAGCAGCCCGCTCCTCAGCTGCTCGCTTTTCCAACATGATCTATAGAGCGATGCTGACAGTAGATTTTCTGGCAGCAATAAAGGTGGCCTGATTCAGAGAATAATTACTGTATGCAAATGAGTATGATTTTCCTCTGCCCTTTTATGGATGACTCTGCTCTGCCATTCATCAGGGCCACAAATTTCACTTGGTAGGAGACGGATTTAAAGAGACAGGCGCCTCTAGAGCTTTGTCTTGGACTTACTAAATCCATGCTTAAGTGTCTTCATAAATAGACATGCATATGTTATAAAGGAGATGGCAGACTCTAACCTCTTTATCTATGCGTTATTGCTTAGGAAACTGTTGAGAAAACATCCGACTCTCTGGCCATGCCATATACGAAAGCTTTCAGTGCTTTGAATAACAGTCTCTCCTCAAACCAGGGTTATATGTGGTTTAGTGTGGCCTCTAGTGTGTTTTTTCTCTCGCAGTGTCCTTTATGATGTTTATGTGGTATGTGCCTTTGTGTGCAGTGAAGGAGGGATAGAGGGCTATATTTTTTTCTGACGGCGATTAGTTAATGGCTATCACGTTCAGCATGGTAATGGCAGAGGCTGCACTCGCAGCCAGAAGACTTTGTGTGTTTGCACTGTTAAGGTACCGTCCACCCTATCGCTATCAGAAAATGTCCTCTATTCGTGGCTCTTCTGGGTCAGTCTTGATCTGATGAAGCAATCAATCTGTCATGATAAGAGCAGGAAACCCCCAGCAGAACAGAACCGAACCAAGGTTTCCACTTCAGAGCATGGTGTGTTTGTGCATGCATGTGTCAGGAAGGAAGCAAGAAAAGATAATCATGATGAAGTCAGTCTATTGTCATTCCCTGGTGTTGGACACAGGAACATGATGGTATGCTCACAGGAAATCTGTAGTACATAACGTGTCATTGTTAAATATCAATTTCTGCATTTGCTCCCAGCGTGCCACTGTGCACCCTCCTCCTCTGAGTGCGGAAAAAAAGGGGAATGAGAGTGTTATAAATGGAACAGACCCATCTGTCACTGGGCTGTCTTGTTACTCATATTGTAACAATATACTGATGTCAGTAGATCCAGAACACTTTTTTTCCAGTGCCACTCAAAAAAAGCAGAGAGGAGAATCTGTGATGTGTCTATGTTTACAGGCACTGTGCACCACTAGAGGCCATCAGACACTTCCCTAAATAAATATCAATTAACACATTCAGCTACAAGGAAAACTGGGAGATGGGATCTTAGGCCTTATGTTTCATGTCTAAGAACAGTGATCTGGCCTTTGACTCACAGAACTGTGCAAAATATATCTCAAGGGTGGGACTTTTTTAAAGAAACCTTTGGCCCATATGCCGGATTTATCAGAGGTTCCTTTTCCTTTGATACGACAAGTAGGTATCAAAGAAATGGAGAAAAAAAGCAGGTCAGGAATGCAATTTCTTCGGGCTATTGTGAAAAAAGGGAAAAAAATCCATACGATAACAGGGAAATTTTACCTGTTTTTACATTCTTACAAAAATATTTTTTTATCTTGTTCACTCATAGTTTTGGCAAAATTCTTCAGTCTCACAGAGTCAGGCTTGGACCAGTTCCTTATATTCAAACCTCCCCAGTTGTAGAGGTAAACTGTGGTAATTTGTCCCACAGATTTGGCTCTACTGGCTGTGGCAGTTAAGGAGTTACTTATCCTGAATAATCAGTTTGTGATTGTGGAGGCATGGGAGACTTTGGGGTTAATGAATCTCATTTCGAGTTCCCCTGGGCACCCATATTTTTCTGCTGAAATACTGGAAATTTCCTGATTTTTATTTACCTACTTTAAGTTAAAAGTCAATTGTATTGAAAGAGTTTTATTCTGAAACTCATACCTGAAACTGGGGGGTGTAAGCCCACATGACTCCAGTCTAACACAATCCTGTGAAGCCTGTTGAGATATCACCAGAGTATTATACATAGGTCTGCTATGAAGCTGAACCTCACACCTGGAGAGCACAGTGCACACACTCTCACTAGAGGAGAGCAGCAGGGCAGAGAGAAGAATCTGGAGAGTAAAGCTAATTATCAGCAGCAGAAAGAAGCTTTCCTAAATTATTAGAGGTATTTATCCTGTGTCTGTTGAGCTGCTGTTCAAATGTAAGTTGACCTCTGACAAAGATTACAATAATTTGACATTCTTACATTACATTAGCAGCAAGAGTGAGTCATTCAGGAGGTTGATTCAGACTTACTGCTTAAGAACCTATCTGCTTTGTATCCCATTATTATTTTTTGTGTTAAGGCAAGCTTTAAGACTTGGACCCTGATGGGTTCCCATGTAGCTTTGCTATGTAGCAAGAGATTAAAGTATTTATGAAATTGTTTCCCAGAATTCTTGTTTTCCAGTCACCACTGTTAGGAAATGGATAGCCTGTACTGTTGATGGGGAAAGTTTGGCATGGTGCTAGGCCAGCCTCACATCTCATCAGATACAAGGGTTTTTTTTCTGGCTGTTCTACTTGCATGAAGCAAGAGAGATTACTGCTCATTTTCTTCAGGCTAAGACATGGCATAGAAATTTAGGGAGACCGTTATATGTGGGGCAAACCCAGTGTTTCCCCATAATGAAATTTCACACTATCCTTAGCAGACTGTGGGCATCCAGCAGCTGGAAGGGCGGTGGTGGTGTGCCCCATAGAGCACCCAGTCGGACCACTGTCCAGGGTTGGATTCCCACTAGCCACAGGGTGCTGCTGTCACAGCAAATTCTATTTTGACATGTGTTTCACCATTACACTGATCAAACAAATTTTATTGAGGCTGGGCAAGCTAGTCATGGAAGGACGTCATACGACGTTCCAGTGGTCTGCAAGAAAATCTGGTCTGGGACTTACAAAATAGTCAAGGCAGGGCTAAGGAATGGAGAAAGCATCTCAGAGGATGAAGTTTAAATAGGTGTATTTTATTTCTCTTTATATTCACAAGACATTTAGGACTGAGGCCTTTTGAAAGTGATTAACCTAAAGCTGGTGGGAAAATAGCATCAGTTTCAAAGCAGCTTTTCACTATTACAAAAACTCCAAGCCAAAATCTGAAAGAAGACATAGAAAATGGAGGGAAAAATCATAAAAAATAGAATAAGGAAAAGTTCACCAATAATATAACTGAATGCGAAATCTTTCCTGAATCCAACTCTTCCCACCTGCAACTTTCTTTCTTCCCCTTTTCCCTCTCCCTAGCTCCTATGACTGCAATTTAGAGATGACTCCTGCAATCCAGATCTGTATATTGCATCCCATATGGTTTGAATATGTATTCACTATAAGGTCTAGAGTTACTCTTGCACATTTATAACAGTCCCCACTGTATGCTAGGCACTTGCCAAACATTCAGGAAGGAAGACTTCTGCTCCAAGGGGTTTACTGCCTAAAAACAATGAAAAAAGTTGACAGAGGGTAGGGGAAAAATGATAGGAAGTTTACATACAGTCAACTAGAAATGACAGAAACAATTTAAAGTTAGAAGGGAATAGGTCTTGTAGGTGAACTCAGGGAGGTCTTACTGTGCAGCCGGAGTCGCACAGAAGAAGTCACGGAGGTAGCTGTGAAGGAAGCTGACAGGGAGATAAACAAGCTGTCAGCACTGGAGTCCACCTCTGAGCACAACGACTTGTTTTGTTCTTATTTTTAAATAATGGCATTGTCTGCATTAAACACCGAAGTAAAGCAAAGCTCCCTATTCAGTCTGACTTTCTTTAGGGGGGTGGACAGAGATTTCTCTGAAACTTGAACCATTCTGTTTTGGGGGGGGGTCTTTTTTTCAGCTGAATTTTCACCAGCTGAAGTGGTTCTTCTAGTGCTTCTTCTGCAGAGAGTTTTCCTTCTCTTCTCGCAAATCCCTTGTGCTCCCCAGCACTCACAGACAAACTCTTTGCCAGAGGAGGAGCAGCTACACTACCTCACACCAGAGACTTTTGTGTCCATTACCCATGATTCCTGAGAGTGGACAAAAGATTTCTGAAACACACACTGAGACACACCACAGGAGAGTAGTTAAAAGAAAATAGAGCATCTTTTCAGTCAAAACATTCTGCGGTATCTCCGCATAATGCTTCATGGCATATGACAGGAAGAAGATGACATCTCTCAACGCTAGTCAAAAATAAAAACCATGTCAAGTATGAATTGCCTTTGAAAAAAAATACTGTACATGATTTCCATGGTCAGACATCCTGGAAAATCTCCAGAAAGAGGGAAGGAGGGAGAAAAAAAAAAAAAGGTTATTGATTTACTCATTGGGAATGTTATATAACCTTCATATTTTATTAAAAAACTTTACTCTCACTTTGTGAAATGTCCTTTAACACGTTATGTCATTTTGTAATACAATAGTTCTCCAGTTCCTTCCAGCCCCATCTCCCTGATGTGTTCTCTTAACCGTAGTTATATTTTTCCTTAAAAAAAAAATTCTGATAAAATGTTTGTAAATGTTAAACAAAGGGGTGCACTTTAGTGCAGCATAAGTTAATATAGAGGCATCAGACAACACTCCCAACATGCGGACATATTTCAAGCAAAACATGGGAATGCCTCAGTTAAGAATCTTATTTTATTCCTGAAACAGACACTCATAGTCTTTGTTTTAAGAACACAAAACATTTTTTTTTCTCATAATAGTAGATTCCAGCTGTAGGAGTCCTCAAGTTTTCCTTTCCCAATTCCTCCTGCTCCACTTCTCCCCCTCCTTCCCTCCATGTCTCCCCCTCCTTCCCATCCGGCGTCTACTCACGCACACATACTCTCTAACTTTTTGTTTTTAGTAGCGGCTGCCCCATAAGAAATGCTATCCAACAGACCTGGTGCCTGTCACCGCTTCCCATCACATGCCTGGTAATTAAACTCTGACTGATTTATTGACTGACAGCCAACAAATCCCAACCCAGTTTTTATGATATACATGCTTCCCCAGGCTAAATTCACTCAAACAACAGCCCAGCTGAAAAGGAGGAGGAAAGGGGAAAAAAAAAGTGATAGAGAAAAAGCAATACTGCACACACATGCACACACACATACAGAAAAATCTGATATTGGTAGATGAAGGGGAGACATTTTGCAAAGAAAAAAACCTCAGCTCAACATCTCTTTCAAATCCAGACTTAGAAAGGGAAGGGGGGGGTAGGAAAGAAGTAGTAAACATCATTACTTCAGCTTTAAGATTCATTTGAAACGTCTCACGTACAAAAGAGCTCTGAAGGGGAAAACAAGACGTGCTTGCAGCTAATATTACAGTCAAGTTCCAATTTTACCTAAGGGAAAGCAGCTTTATTAAAAGTCATGACTGAAATTGCGTGACAGGTGCCAATATTCTCCACCCTGACAGATGTGTCAGTTTGCGAATGCCATTTTCTTGTCAGCGGTCCCTAGATGGAGTTGCTCCCATCACCATTTGTCTCTCTTCCAGCTAGATCACACATGCCCGTCGCTTGCCTCCAAGCTGCGCTGCGTTGTTTGATATGTGGAATCTTCACAATGAGACTTATTAAAAGACAGTCCATTATTTTTATTTAGAGCATTTCCAAAACAAGCAGAGCGCGCACAGAGATAATTTAAAAACCGTGTGGCGGGTCATCTCCAGGCCAGAACGGCTCAATTGGAAATGCATAAGAAAGCAGTGTCTCCCTCGAGCCCCTCCTTATCCCTCAGTTCATAATGAGGTTGATTTGAGTGACATTTAACCCCTGAATAATGGCCCTTCGAGCCGGCAGCCCTGTGCAGCTCTACTCTGCAGAAGCCATTCAGCCTGAAGGATTAATTCTGTCCGGATTTTTCCTAAATCTTGCCCCCCTCCTCCTGCTCACCTCTTTTGTTACAGGTGGGCTTCACGTTGTACTGACAGATATAAAATACTCCTGATCAGCTGTATTTATAGACCCTTTTCCTTCTCCTGTTGGTTTCAAACACAAAGAAAAATGGTATCTCTCAATCGTGCCTGGTATGAACAGCAGGTAAAGATGCAGCAGACTCCTCTTCAGCCTCTGATGGAAAATTATTACAGATGAAATGATTCTGTAATGGAAATGGTAATAGGAAAGTTTCATTCTAAAGGATGTTTGTGCTAACATGAGAGGCTATAACATGTGATGGATTTGGATGCAGGAATAAGTGTGATCTCAAACTGAATTTTACTTCATCATTTCTAGAGGTGGCATTGGGAGTTTGGAGGAGGGCTAATGGACAGTGCTTCTAAACATTGATAGGTGAAAGGACTTCCAATAAGAGATTATTGATGTCTCATTGTCCCAGGCCAAGTGGCATAGCAGGTTGTTGCTTCAGCATTTCTTTATTAAGTATATGGATGTTAATTTATCTTAGACTGGAATTAGCTCATCAGTCCTGCTGGATATTTGTCACATGAGAAAAGATGTAGGGTTAAACTGTAGCTAACCCTTTGCAGATGACAGGGAGCTGCTTTTGCTGCTGTGAGGAGACAGCACTTACCTCTTAGTCCCTTCCTTGCTACAGGGCACAGTCTGGATTTTCTCACTGCTTGAGTGTCTAAGAGATGCTTGCCTCTGTTGCCATCTCTGTCAGGTCTGGGTGGTTTGGAAGGCAAAGCTGGCAAACCAGACTAGTGCCAAATACCTCTAGTTGCCCTGTAGCATTGAGCTGGCTGCATACTTGGGTCCTGAGCTCCCCAACAATCTTGAGATCTGTCCCAGACATTGGTTAGTGGTGGGCAGTTTGACGTGGTCTTCCATCCCCAGAGTTTGGGCAGACACCACAGTGTTTGGAGATAAGGGCTGAAGTGAAAAGAACCATAGTGACTGTGCCTAGATGGATAGGGAAAGGCTCCCTTTGGAGTGAGGAAAACAAGCAGTGAAATAGTGAAAAAGAACAAACTGAACAAACTAGAGATTAATGTCCACAGAAGGCACTCTGATATCATTAGAGTTGATGAAGTTGCAAGAATTAGAAAGGAAGACAATACGAGCAAGTCTTTCTACATTGAAGGATCATATATAGTCCCTTCAGTCACTAGTCTGTCCCCCCTTGCAACAAGCACTCTTTAAAAATATATTTAAGTATTACAAAACTGTAACCAAAAATGTCTGTAAAGTTCCTTCCTAAACTGGAAAATGAAGATAGGCTGCCCCAAGAATATTTTTCTCCATTTTCTCCAGACACTGTCTATAAAATTAAAAACCACCATGCCAAGAAAGCTCCAGAACGAATTGTATCACAACCCCAAACAATCATTTGCACTGAGGCAAACAAGAAACATGCCAAACCGTTTGTGCATTATGCATTATATAGGCATAAGGGCTGAGGAAGAAAAGGATGGAGGAAAAGAAGCTCATGTGCTAAATTTGTCTTATTTGAGATGTATTAATCTGGTATTCCAGATGCTTCCAGATGCTTATAATGCTTCATAACTATACAACTGAACCTAAATGCTCCCCCTTTTAAGCCAAAACCACCCAGTCAGCTCTCAAGAACAAGACAGAAGGGAATGTTTTGGTACTGAGCTCTAGCAGTCAAAAGGTATGGGCTTCATTACAACAAAAAAAAGTCCTGCAAGTGAATACCTTGTGTAGTGCAGGACAGTAATGTTCACCTGCTTGGGGGTACTACCTTAACCTACTCAGATGACTGTAACCTCTGTGGCAGATCTGCTGTAGAGTCCATCTTTTAGGCAGGATCATGGCTTGTAGGTCTTAATAAAGTCTAATCAACACATAGCAATGAAATAGTAAGTCTGGGCAGCTGACAGATGCTAATGAGCATGCTTATTTAAACCAACAGCAAAAATCCAGTTGAAAACTAAGCCTATATATAAAACCCTGGACTGAATTCTTTTTACTTGGAGGGAGATAATTAGGGCCCATAGGACATTTTCTAGGAAGATATTTGGGATGATGCATTAAGAGCCCATTTCTGAGCATGATTAACCTTACTGAAAGAGAAAGTACTTCTGTTTTTAATCACAGAATATAGTTACTTATGTGTATTTGCAGGATCATATGAGACAGACAGACAATGGAAATAACAAACAGGCGTAAAAACAGGGTGATGAAGAACTAGACCGAAGCGTAGGAGTTGACGAGTCTGGGGGCACGCTCTTAACTTTTAAATATGCTCTTAACTTTTCCAGTGGAATGATCTAGGTAGTGGACACACATATATATGGACCTTTGTGAGTGTGGAGCCCTGAGTATATATGTATATAATGGCTTATGGTTAGGTCCTATTCTATACCTTGACACTAGATGAGGTTATTTGCTTTTGTACCTTGCTTGTGTTGGTTATAAGAAATCATTTTCATTGTTCACTACAGAATCTTAACATGCTATGAAGCACAGAGGCATTCCCTGGATCCAAGTTTGTTGGGGTGACTGCAGCCAGCAGAAAACAAGATTTACACAGACAAAAATGGAAATGATCCTTCCCCCCCTGCAAGTATTTCACTTACAAACTACTGGCCTTCAGCTGCAATGTGAAAATAACTCAGATGGTAATAATTTGAAGGAAAGTATTTGCTTTTTGTGCAAAGCTTTGTCAATGGTAAAGTCCTGATTTGATTTTTGCATGGCTTTACTTTCACCCATGACGTGTTGACAGAGTGAGTTGAAAGAGTGTCTCTGTTCCCAGGAAATCAGAGCAGAGATCAGCTGTTAGGGCTTGGTGGCCCTGGTGAATATGATTCATATCCTGCAGTTGTTGGTAAGGGAAAGAGAGGAAGATCTTGGCCATTTTGCCTGTGTTTCACTGTTTTGTAAAGTTCAAAGTGACTATGCCAGGAAAAAATGCTGACACTTCAGCTAGCAAGCAAACAACCTGCTTTGGGAGTTGTGAGGAATTTTTTTTTTTTTTACTTTTTTTGCTTTTTTTTTTGTTCTGTTATAGTGCCAAGGAAATCTAGAATGCTATACACATTAACACCACTGGATTTTCTTTCTCTTTTTGGCAATCACTGAGAAGGATAACACTTCATGTGGGAGACAGCTGTTCAGATAAGTTTCGAGTGAAGTTAAGTTGATATGTATACGTTATTCCCCACTTTTTTTCTTTTTGTCTGGATTTGTCTGCAGACTTTTGGAAAAGATAAACCCATGACAAATATTATGAAAGACTCAATGGGACTGTTCAGATGGCCTCTCACTAGAAAGAATTTCATGTTTGCCTTTGGTCAATATGCTTGCACTATGGTTCTCAGTGAGAGTCCCATGGCGGACAGTTACTATCAGCTGTTTCAAATATCCTTACAGAATTAATATCTGATAGACTAATAGGGAAGTGCCCCAAACTATGGAGTTGAACCCCAAAGGACTGTGGGTGACTTCTACGGACTCTACTTGGTCTGAACAGCTACGTGAATCTCTACAGCAGACTGGATCAGGAAATGGGTGTTTCTATAGAAGGGGCTGTAACACTGCAGAGCTCCTGCTTTCATATAGTATCGTATTCACAACAGGAAAAGATCATAATAAGATTTTAAAAGAAAAAAAAAGTAAGCAAGAAATCAGGAAAAGTAAACCAAGAAAATAAATCTAAAAGGTGTTAAAATGAAGCTGTGCTCATCTTAAAATTAAAAAGGACAAAAGTCATCTTTTTAAATGTACAAAAAATGAGAGGAATCTAAATTTCTACAGCAATAGAAGCTACAGATTAAGACATCCAATCCACCTTAAATCACTCTGTCTGTACAGCTTGAGAAAATCAGCAGGTCAGAACCACCTATCTATTCAATACAACAATCATTTCTTATTTCTATCTAAAAAACTACATTGGCTTTCACTGGGTTCAAGTAGGATGAATTTGGCCCAATAAATCTTGATAATACTCCTTTAAGTCATGGCCTAACGTATATCTGAAGTTCCTTTTAAGTTTAACCTTAACTCTGAATTTTCTGGCATTTAATAGTCACATCTTATATTCTTATATGCATATATATACACTTCTATGAAATTTAACCTTTAAATGACTGATATGCCACTTTACAAAATATTCTTACTGTGCAGAAGAATTATCTCCAAAGATTTAGAGAAGATTTTCTAACTTATTCTAGTATCTTCTCCCTTCCACATATGTCTTAATAAGCAAGGCAGATTTTAAAACTGAAGAAATACAAGAATACAAATATTGCAGTATATAAAACCCTTTAATCTATTTTTTAGGATTTTCTCATTCATATTGCATCAACAACATTGCTGATGAGGTGATGGCCTATGACTAATGGAGGGTGACCTTCATGGCATATTTATGACTTTGTCATTCTCAAACTCATGCCAAACAAGCCCTTTAAAGTGCCACCTAATATGCATTGTTCTAGACGGGGCAAATGCATGTCTGAATCTCCTGCTGACAGACATACACACATGCATCCGAGCCTCATCAGCCATTTTGGCTGCAATGCAAAGGATGAAACTGGGCAATTTTCAAACTAGATGCGTGACAGCTTAATACTTAGAAATAGTTGAGCTGCATTTCATCTGTAAAATTCCACAGGCATTTAGCCTGAGGAATGGAAAATGTCAGCCAGTGTGAGTAAAGTTTGTTAATGTTTTGAGCAACTGGAAACGGTCCTATAATGCCAATCGTTAAACATCCCTGAATAATTGGTGGTGTGTATATGTATATATCTTGCTTGATCCTCTTTGAAGTTGGATGGAGTAGATTTTCTTATCTACAGGCACTGAGCATTTTTCCACTCTTTGGGATTGATCCTGCAAACAGGGATATACTTGTGTGGCTTGGCACTCACACAGGTTCTGACCACCTCATGTTCTCACATTTTCCTCTGAAAGCATCTGAAAGCTCCTAGGTTCAACTTCTCCTCTCTGTCTTTCCCAAGGCTATCAGCTGATTAAAAGGCAATCCGTGAGTCTTCACTGCGTAGTAAAACCCACAGGGAAATGCAGCCAGGAACAGCAGGTCTCTTAGAGGACAGCACAGTAAGTTAGGCGTGTGTGTGGGTTAGGTGTACGTGCCTTGCACTTCCCTGGTGTCTTCATAGCCTCCCACAGTGCTGTTTTCACTGAGCTCACTTGGTAGTTTTCTCTACACCTGTCCTAACCAGATTAAACTGGAACTCCCAGAAGCTATTGTGCATGTCGGAAAGCTAATGATAATAATCCACATTCCTGACAAAATTGTTAATTTTTTTTTCTCCCAGGCTCCTGTTAATACCTCATATTAACACTTTTACCCATATTCCTCCTCACCTACTTGTTAATAGTCTTCTATATACCTTGAATGTCTTGTATTACTCTAGTTTCTTGCTAGTTGCCTAATTTTATGTCAAGGATATGAAGGTTTCGTAGTGGTGAGAGAAACCCCTCAGGGAGAGAGGGGCAACAATATGTCGAAGTCCTACTCATGGAGGTTGGGGTGCCATGGCCCAACAAACTCTTCAATGAGGCCACACTAAGCCCCTTTGCTGGGTTTTGCTGAGGCTATGAAGCACTACCAGCCAGAAAGTGAGATGTGTAAGAGCATAGGCAGCCTTTGGAACCATTTCTCATGTCTAGGAGAGCTTGAGTGGCCCCAACAGAGCAAGATAGTCATAGCATACGGGGGTAGCACATGATATCTCAGACAATGATGGTGATCCCAGGTGGCCTGACTTCCTAAAAGCTGAACCTCTGCCAGCTAAATACAGAGCCATTGCTACCAGTCTGTAGGGCCTCTCTCTTGCTGAGGACTATATTTATCTCCAGCTTGTCAACATACAGCCGTATTATGCATTATGCTGGCCCACCAACAGACAATCCAGGGAAGCTCTCCAGTTGAATGGATAAGGGAACACAGCAAGACATCAGGACAGCATTTAGTTCAGAAAGCAAAAAAGCCTGAGAAGCATGGAGAGTCTGAGATTACATCATTTGATTTAGTAAATATTCTTTAAATTTGGATAGTGTTGGCAGGTGGGACAAATTGTGAAAAATGACCACTTGCAAATCATCAAATGCACAAAATATCAGGGAATCAGTGTCATTCAATGAGCAATCATTTGAGTTTGAGATGCAGAAACAGATTACCAAGAGAAAAACTTATAGTAGCCATGCTTTAGTCATATCACCATGTTGTTTAGATTGCAATGTAGGAAGGCCAAATGATGCTTTTTTTTTCCACCAAAATTCCCTAAATAGATGTTAGACAGCAAGTTGCAGACTCCTCACTCCCAATTTACTTCAGGCTTGTCATTTTCCAAACCTAAAAATAACTAGGTTTATGAAAGTCCCCAGGCTCTTATTCTTCCTAATCATGGTAATACTTATCAGGCATCCTATCTCTAAAGCAGGGCACTTCACTTGTTCCTGAAAAGAAAGAAGGATATTTGTAAGGCAATCCATTATAAGCTAGTAGATTTTGCTTTGGTAGGCAGAGGTCATAAATTTCCAGAGGGGTCAGGAGTAAGGATTTTCTTATGTGACCCATGATTTTTTGTGCATACCTGAAATTTTAATGAGAAATGCTGAAGTCTCCTTTTTCCCCCCATATACTGTAGTTTAATAAGGTGGTTTCTGCATCCTTCTCTCCATACAATTCATTGAAAGCATTTATTCTGGGATACTCTTCAGAAGCTCTTCAGATCTTCAGGTATGCCCCCTCTAGATAGGAAATGAAGCTATGAGGCTGAGAAAAAGATGAGAATTGTAGCTATGACTTTTCATTCAAAACACAAAATGGTCCAAACTTTTCAAGTTTGCCACAGTTTACTTGAAAGTTGTTGCTCAGAACCAAAAATTCCCACTATAATTTATAGATAGGGTCCCCTTTATAATATATAGTTTAGGATGCAAATATTGGGATTCTCCGTGGTATGACAAAATTCTTCACATAAGGGGAATAGGAGAGGCCAAGGGCAATGGTCAGTCTAATGTAGGACTAAGTCATGAAAAATAAATTAGAACTACAAATCCCATGAGTCACTGGAGCAGCATCTACAAAACAAAAGTAATACTTTTCAGCTGAAAACTTCCTTTTTTTAATTTTTGTATTTTCTCAGGGGGAAGGGGAAAATCATTTTCTGACAGGCACTAATTGTTTCCCATTTGATTTTGGCTTGTGAGCAGATCTGATTTAAAAGGCCTATATGCAGACATTCTGCTATTACAGTGTTATGCACATTCAACAGTCATTCTTGTTTTACTTGCAGCAATATGAGTTATACCATATGTGTTTGAAACTGGTAACCAAACAGAGCAGGCTTTCAAGCAACCCTAAGCTAAATTATAAATCTTTTTTGCATTTCTTGAAATGAAAAAAAATCTACAGGCATAAAATGAGTATGAAGCTGGTAAAGTACTTGCTGCTTGGAATTAAACAATAGCAGTCTGCCTCTGAAACCCAGTCACCCTAGTGAAATTACAAAGTAAGTGATATAATTACCCATCCTTACAGTTTTTAATGTTACATCGCATTTTAAATTTAAATTCCATATAACTTAATTGAAGTGTATAAAATAATCAAATTGAATTGTTTCTATATTTTATTTAGTACAACTTTCTTACTGTTGTTATTGTTATTAGGAATTTGATTGTATGTATGAACCCTAGACATACAGGGAAGAGGACCTTATTGATTTACCTAGTTTACAAATTCACAACTAGACCCTTGTTTTCATATTTAACTCTGAATTTCTGAATTCCCAGACACACTCTCAGCAGGAGAACAAAATTATTTATATAAAAAAACCTCTAGTATAAGATTTTATGCTTAAATACTGGCTTAGTCATCTATGAAGCTGCACTGAATTCCACAAGTTTTAGTACCACTTGATCTCCTTCCATTTCCAAAATGCAGAACTGGAGCTAAGCTTTTAAGACATGTGCTGTGAATCCACAACTAGAATCACATTTAACTCAGTTTTGTGATATGCTCTGAAACAGCTTTGCATCTGCAGAGATCTTCACATGGGTTGGCTGAAAGATTCCTCACTATGGTACCTTTGTAAGGGTGGTAATTAAATGCTATCACCAAGTAGAAAGCAGGTAGAGAATCAGCATGATATAACATTGAGACTACTTGGAGAAACAGTAGAAAATAAAAGGGTAGAATTTAACTAATTCTTAGCTCCAAATATGCTTATTTGTCGTAATTGTGTTGCCTCACAATTTGGCCATGTTAGTTTAGCTTTGTTATGAAGGCAGCTTTGATATGTAAAGCAAAAGAAAATGCTCTATATATTTCTAAATAATAACTCTTTTTTAAATGATGCAAAATCATTTGGCATGCACTCTTAGGATAATATTCTACATTTCTATATAACATTCTAAAATTGGTATCTGCTACTTGCAAACAATATTTCAGTTGCAACTGTGATTGATAATATGTGAGATCGAACAGCCTGGATACAAAACTTTTGGTCCTTATCAACCCTAAAAATCTGCAGCAGATAACAAACCAGAAAGGCCTCTTATTTGCTGGAAATGGTTCTGATACTTCCCATGATGGAGGAAAGCTCATAAGAACAGCTGATCTCATGAGATTTCCTACATTTGGAGCCAACATTTGAGAAAACAGTTGGCAAGATTTCAGTGCCTTGGAACCTGAGTTTTGGTTTAGCCTTAAATTCAACACAAGCCAGCAAAGCTTGAGCACTTTTAAGATGTATAAGTATGCATATATGTTTTTCACACATGCATACAAGTTACCTCTCATATGTATGCATATCTGGGCATGATGGATGGAGATTTTTTCCTTGAAGGAATTAATATTTGTCTCCTTTCTCACTTCATTCTCACTACAGCACTTGAATCCTTGGAATCCTTCACCATCCACATCCCACCATATTTATTATTGCAGGTTCCAAAGGTACCAAAGGGAATTCAAGGCTTGCCTTGAATCTTGAAATACAGAGCATATAGCCATGCCACTACCTCAGCTCTCCATCTGCCTTTTATTATTGTAAATATTCAGAAAAGAGTAGAATTTTGAGAGTTAAGATAAAATCTTTGATGGGTCAAGATTGTTCTCCTAGAGTGGTTCTGACATCTCTCTTCCCCTTTTCACCCTGCCCAGCAGAATCTTCTCCAAGACTCCTCGCTGGCCTTCAGTAAGGACAGTATGTGTTGTGTAGCAGCTGCAAAAGGCCTCACAAATGCTGGCTGACAAGAAGTGACAGCTCTGTATATCTCTCACTGGCACTGACAGCTGACAGATGGATACCACTCACACACAGAAAAAAAGCCCCCAGGATGATTCGCCAACATTACTCTCTGTTCATAGGGGCCACATTTGATTGAGTGCTGCTCAGAATAATAAACCCTTGTCGATCCGTTGCAGAGCCAGTTTGCTCACAATGTCCTGATTTTTTCCCCTCAAACACGTACCAACATGTACACAAAGGCCTTGTTTTTTTTTTCTGCTTAGCTTTGTTTGAGAAGAAAAGCTACCTAGCTTAATGCAGCTGCTTGTTAGAGGAAGGCAGTTATGAGTATATAATTTAACCAATACCATGTGATGGGTTTGCTCCTTGATAATTCCTTCTTCTGCCCAAAATGTTTGTCATTATCATTCAGATTGTTTTTATTCCTTTCTGTAAAACAGCCCATCTTTGGAAGCATTGCTGGATGGGTTAGTCAGAAGACAGAAACATAAAATTGGATAATGATGTGTGTTGATGCAAAAAAACTAGGAAGAGAGAGAGAGAGAGAGAGTGATAAACAAAAAGAGACACCCATCCATATGGATAGATAGATGAAGGCAGAGAAAAAGGAAGTGGGCATGAAGGGAGGGGGGAAGAGAAGCATCAAGTTTCTATAACTGAGGCATCTGAAGACTTCAGACCAACGTATTTTCTTTAGCTTTTTGTTTTATTTTCTTCAACAAACTACTTGATTTCCAGGGGGTAGGTGGACTGCTTTTCTGAAGTTAATCTCTTCTAGGAGAAAATAGTATGTCATTGTACTCCTTAAAAAGAGCTGAAATGCTTAACATGAGTAGAACAAATATTCTTACTACTGAAGTGTAAAATCTGAAGGTCGGTAGGGTCTCAAGAAGAAAACCATGTTTTGAGATAGCTAAGAAGAGAAAATTCATTTTTAGTAATAATTTTGTCTTGTTAAACTTTCCTGATTTTTTTTCACTCTTTTTTTTTTCCTCAAAGCCTTTTCTATGTGTATTTGCATAAGGGAAAATATTATCATTTTTCAGAAAAAGAAACTGAAGAAAAGAGATGTAAAGGCTTATATACATGAGATTTTCATCAGGAGTTCTTTTAATCACTAAAAGACGATACAGATAGATCCACATCTAACCCCACTAGCTGAGTGCCTAACCAAGTCTGAACAGTCACTTAGATATTTAAATATTTCTACAGATCTCACCTACAGTATCTGGTTATTTACAGAATCTGGCTGTCTGATACCTGGTACTTCTAGCTACTCACTCAAAGCCTGGAGTATCCAGAGGCAGTGGACTGAAAAAAAAAA
Organism: Nothura maculosa; assembly: GCA_032353885.1. Lineage (NCBI taxonomy): Eukaryota > Metazoa > Chordata > Aves > Tinamiformes > Tinamidae > Nothura > Nothura maculosa. Next base: position 274,791 of record JAUBOD010000248.1, on the reverse strand, counting down.
ACAAAAAAAAAACCCAGAAAGTCTGTGAAATACAATTTTAAAGTTATCCTTGCAATAAGAACAAGCATTTATTGGGCCTTGAAGAAAGTAAAAAAAAATAAAAAAAAATCAAATGAACTTTGAAATACTTATTACTCTCCATGCGACCAATTTTTTCCTAGGCCACCCAATTTGCTGGGCAGCCACTGTCATGCTGTCATGTTGACTGAACCATATTTCTTTATGGCTACTGTGATTGTCATTGGAGACAAGTTAATACTTTCTGCTAAACAAAAAAGGATATATTTTGTGAAAGCAATGAGTGGACCTCTTTTTGAGTATACATCACATTTCTAAGACAGATGGCTGGTAGATATGCTACATCATTCAGATGACACCCCCACAAAAGGCAAACAGCAGAACGTCAAGCCATGGCTCTGCAGGCTCCTCATCACTGAAGGCAGCTTCAGATCTAGACACTTCTTTGAGTGCCTGCATAGAGGGACTGCATTGCCACCCAAGATGCCCTGTGTCTGATGGGACAGACTAGAGCTTGACCATGACGCAGGGCAGCTGAGCATGTGCCAGGCGGGATGAGGTCCCAGCTTGCACCAGCATTGAGCATTGGGAGCAAGGAGAAGTGGGCTGGGATGTGGGAAGCTGAGACTGGCAGAAGGGAGGCTTTGGACCTTGAAAACTGAGTCTTGTCATAGATCATTTCTGCTTGTCCTTACCCTGGGTGATCTAGGACATCGAGAGTGAAAGGAAGGTGTGCACAGCCCTTTTGACAGGGATCCCCTGGAGTGTGGTGGATGTGCAATGAGGGTTCCTTCCCACCATGCAGTACCTCATGGGTGCAGCCCCAAGAGGAGGCACTGCCTGTGCTTGGGAGTGCCTGAGGGATGTGAGTGGCATGGGATGCGCAGGGAGCTTGAGGGATGAGGTGGAGGAACATGGGGCTGTGCTGCTGCGGGGAAGCAGAGAAGCTGCTCGTGAGCGCCACGGGCACAGCTGTGCGACCACCGATGGACCCCATGGGAGCTCTTGTGGGGTGGCACGCTTGCAGCTTGTGGATCTTAGCCTAACCAGCTGCAAAAATGAGAAATGCTCATTTTCTTTTAGAAAGGAAAGGTATCTTTATACATATGGATGGAAAGACAGTTTGTGACCAGAGCAAAGGGATCATGGAGGGGAAGATGTGCCTCAAATAGGTAGGTTGGGGATGTCTGCTAGGCGATGGGATCCAAGTCCTGCTCATAGTATTCTTTGTAGGAGGTGAAATACTCCTCCTGGAGGAGGCTGCCTGTTTCTCCAGCACGTGGAAAGTCAGAGGGAGGTGAAGATCGCCTGGGCTATTTGTTTTACAACTTCACCCTGCACGTCCTTGGGCAGGACCTGACTTCAGCAATGAGGCACAGTTCTGATGATATTAGATGGACACAATAAACACTGAATCCAGCCAATATCAAAAGAAAGTGAATTCATGCGGAGAAGAATAATATCATCTCTTGAATAAAGCTCATTGTCTTGCTTTTAAAAATATACTAAAGTTTTCTTTGCACTGATGACACAGAACACCACAGGAAAGAGGCATTGGTTCACCTTTACTTGTGATATAATAGCCCTCTTTTCTATCTTTCTTAAATACACAACTGAGGAAACATTATATGTTAATATTTCAGTTAACAATAGCTATTCTGCACAGCTATGTCTGATATCTACATAACTTCCCAAAGTGGGGGTGGGAAGCTGTCTGCAGCTTGAGCAGGATTTGAAGAGTTGTGTGACACAATAGGTGCATGTAGCAGGGAAAAACAGAGGTGAAGTGTACAAGGAATTAAAAAAAAAGAAAGGAAAAAAAAAAGAGGAACAACTTTTCTGTCAGTATTCTATAGGCCAAAGGATTGCTTGTAGATAATCATGGATTAATTGTGAATGTAAAGAAAGAGACACTTTTTTTTTATCAAAGCTGTTGCCTCAGGGCAAACTCCAGTGCCATGAAAGCCGAAATGTTTTCTTTTATCACAGTTCCTTTTCTGGCACCTGAAATTATTTCTTTCATGTCTGATAGTGAGGAACGAGGCAGCATAGCTCCCCAGAGATGAGCGATTGTTACCATGGTCTCATAACATATTGGCAGTCGATGTGGCATCCATGTACACCTGTCACTCAAACAGCTAAATGCAGATGTGGCACGAAAGCCTAAGTTCAACCACTTGGAAGCATCCCCCCTGCCTCCCCACACACCCCAAAACACACGCATGTGCTCCTCCACACCCTCCCCCCCAATATGTGACTGTTTTTCAGGCAACACATATGTGAGTGCACTCAGATGTTATCAGGCCTGTTTAATGCAATGAACCTGCATTAGCATTTCTGCAGGGCAAACACAAATAAACAGAAATGTGCTGAAAAAAAATTGTTTCAAACAAATTCCTTTGCAAGTCAGGCAGAGAGAGAGTACAGCACACAAATGAGCCAATTTCCTTCCTATGGAAGTGAACTAAGACCCTTTTAATGAAGGCTCCAAGGGGGAATGGGGGGAGGTGGGTGACTGGATGGATGCGTATTTACTTTCTGATTTTCTTCAGGCTTTGGGCAACTCAAGTCACTACTGTCACACATAGCAAGGTGATGAAAGTATGAAAAGGTAATGCTCTGAAGCAAGTAGACAGTATTTTATTTTAATCTTAAGGGTGATATATGTGGGGTAATCTGAACCCCAGTTCAGGATCTAACTGATCCTGATGAAGAAGACAAAAATTATTTTTGTCTTCTTCAAAAATATTATATCTGCTGTGCGTGTGGGACAGGTCTTCTGTTAGAGGTGGAATGGGACTAGATAAAGAGAGAAGGGCAATAGCAGAATTGCATGGACTTAAGGTTAATGCCCATGTGGAGGTGAAATGGATTTGTCCATGTGAATGATCAGACATTTTTGACCAGTGAGACAGAAAGTATAGCACAAAATGAAATGCAGACCCTTGCTTTTTTTTTTCATTTTATTTTATTTTAGTAAATTGCCAATTTAGCTCCTGGCCTAAAGTAAATAGTGCATTGCCATTTTTTTTAAAGGGAAATATGACATGGAACCCAAACGTGTTCATCTCAGATTTGTAAATGCATTGCTTTATTGAACCATTTGTCCATTCTTATAAGCTGATTTATAATAACTGTAATGTGATTCATCATGTCATCTTGTAAATAAATGTGACACTTCATTAAACACAGTAATCAAATTTAAGCAGTCCCACTTTCATGTTAACAACTGAGACCTTTACAGTTCTATTGCTCTGAAGATACTCCTACTCTAATGCAAGTAGTGATAAGCAAAGAATAAAATCTAACAGAAGTAGATTTCTTAGAAGAGTGGTGAGGAAATAAACATCCTTTCACTAAGTAGCCAATAATTAAATTAGTAATGGCCTGAAATTTGCTGTAACAATTATTTTACAAGGCACTCCTGTTTGGGTGTTTTACATTAATAAGGAATGGATAGTTTGAACATCTTGGAAAATCTGTTGTAGGAGTAACAAACCCCTTTTAGAGCCTGAATTTCAGAAAGATATTTTTCATGCTATTTTTGTGTTTGCCATCTGGAATGACACTGCAAGCTGGCAAACACAAGAATAGTGTGAGATATTTCCATCACATAGAGTTAGTTACGGATTCACTGGGGAATGTAAGCATCTGAACATCAGTCAGATGCCCATAATTATCCAAACTTTGACCTGTTTTGAGGGATCAAGCAGATTCTGTGTTAAAATCAGCTTTGTTTTCTTTCAGGAAATGGTCCCCTCCATCTCCTGAGCAATAGGCAATCAAATCAAGAAAAATTCAAAGAATTATGAATGAGAAAGTAAATGCAGAATGCATTTTTTATGTCTTGGTTAGAAGTGATTTAACATTTTAACAACAGTAAATCCATTTTAAGGGCTAGATTTGCAGGTGAAGTAAATCACAGTAAATTTTCTTAGTTGAGGATTTGGCCTAGCATCCTTAATTATGTCCTCTATTGATCATCTGTAGGGAAAAAGCTCATTTCTATGCCCTTCCTCTCAGATTGATAATATTCTGGTAAAGAGCATGGAACACAAGATCAGAACAATCAAGGTTCCAAACTGAGAATTTGGGATGAAAAATTTTGGATGAACATTGCTAATATAATCAGCATTATTAGAATTTTGATGCACTATGGGGCAGAATCTCTGCCTACTATTGAGACAACTCTACTCTTTGTTTATTCCTGGTTAGGCAGAAGTGATCATCGTGCGCAGAAAAAGAGATTGGTTCCTGTTCCAGTCTGAAATATCAAATAAGATTGTCCTTCCAGAAGCTTTTGCTCACATATAGCATATATAGCTTAACTATTAAAATCTGATTTTATTTTTTAATAAAATCTGAGTTTTCCAAAATTATGGACAGCTAAATATAGCATTTTAAGCAGACTGAAACAGAGCAATGGGAGCTGCATAAAAGACAGTCCTCAGAAACAGAGGAGGTGTTGAAAGATAGTGAAGGCTGAGGTCTGAAATGGAAAAACCCTAAGTATAGTGGCATGATAATAGAAGTTTGCCAAGGAAATTCAACTCCAGTAGAAAATAGGGAAGAGCTATCACTGTCAGTTAGAGGATGTCCAGCACTTTCAGAGATCCATATGTTAAACATCTAGCTTGATATTTCTAGCAAGACTATGGAGGAAGACTCTACTTTGAAAGGGAGAGGCTGAGAAACAGAGGGACAGAAGAGTTTGCAACAGAATATCAGTAAGATGATGAAATAGGAAAATAAAGCAAAGAAAGATGGTTGCTTGGTATGTGTATTTTTTTTTGCATGGAGAAACATGTTAAAAAAAAGAAAGGAAGTAAAAAGGATTTGCTTGAAAATATCTGAAAGAAAATAAAAGATCTTTTTCTTGGGAGCTATAATTGTCTATGAACTCTGCTAGTGATTGCAAACATGAAGTTTATAGCTCAGATTTAGAAAAAAAAATGGATGGAATGGATTTTGGAACTTACATATTGTTAGCATGAAGATATTCAGAAAAATCAGAGATGTCTAGCATGGATCAGTAGCATTTGTTTACTATCCCTTAGCTAGGAGAAACTCATCTCGAGGAAGAGTGTCAGGAAAATATCCAATCTCAAGGAAAAGGTTGACTTTAATAAAATTATTAATAAAGTCATATCTTCAAAAGGACAGGGTTGGGTTACATGTCAGAGTACAAGTACTTGCATTGCACCACATTGATATACAGTAGTATACAGTAGTAAGCAGAGTGTATATGTGATCCTAGACAACTTCAAATGCAATGTTTCTGTATACACTTTGGAGCAATGATCAATTAGAAACGCTTTGTATGGAAAAGATACCTTCAGGAAACCCTTCATAAACAGATCAGGCAGACTCCATGTTTGAAGCTTCATCCATAGTCACAAGAAGTTCTGTGCAAGCTACCTGATAGAGTTACTCCATATCATATCCATGTTTCTTTTGCATCCTTCCTCTACAGCTGCCAAGAAGAGGCAATTGCTGATGTGTTGCATGTGAGGTGTCTGATGTGAAAGACTTGGCAGGTCCTTATCTAGATAAGATTAGTCTAGACAATTAGATTATCTAGACCTCTTGTTCTGTCCATGTGTCTTGAAGCACCAGAATTGCTGGATGCACATAGTAATTTTGCAACAGATTGAAAAAAATCCAGAATTAAATGCTAGAATTTAGATCTCCTGCTGCCTAGAAGATCCAAAACCTTAAAATGAGCAATCAGATTACCTTTACAACAAATGGAGAAGACTAAGACCTCAAAAGGGAATCCACAATAATAAGCACATTGTGAGACAAAGCTAACCAATAAGAAATTTAAACAGCCGTATATATTTAACTTTAAGATATGAATTATCTAGTTTTGGACGACCATGCTTCATCTCCAGCATCTATATGAACTGTTTTGTAACAGCACAGCATTTATTTTAGAGCCTAGTAACTTGTAGACTCACACAGGATGCACCCTCAGGTTTAATTTCCTGCTCTGCCTGAGGGATTTAAACCTCTTTATCCCATCTCATAAGTGAACTGAAACACCTCCTGTAAGGTCACATTATCTCTTTCCTCTCATCTTCTGGACAAATGAGTGGGCAAAGGAAGATACTTTTAACCAAGGGAAAGGCCCAGAGCACTTATTTAGAAAGGACAATATTTATGGAGGTGGGAGACACAGGTTAATATCACCTCAGGGAGAGAAAATAGTTGGTCCTATGTTTTCTTTTGTCATTAGACAAATATTCAGAAAGCAGGATCCAAATGATAGGAGTCATTTAGGATAACTTTGTCATTCCAAGGACATGTACTAGACTGGGAACATATCCCAAACTAGGAAGCCTTCTAAATAAGGCCCTGTTGATTTGCTGATGCACATTTCTGATGCAAATTTGTCTAGTGGGATTCAAAATGCAATATAGGTGAGCCTATGCGGGTGGTCAGTCTGCAACCAGTCTTGGAAACGACCAGGAATAGTAATTTACACACCTGATTAATTCTATTTAGAACCTTCAGTGCCTAAAAACGTAATGGGATAGTTTGGTGGTAATTAAGACATCCGTCCTCTCTCCTTTACATATCCCCAGTTCTCTTACCTCGTTCTGTCTGTGTATTTTAATTATTACTTCCTTGTGATTGTGAAAGCATATTTGATCGCTTATTTCTCAGCACTTTATCATGCTCAGCAATACTGTGCAATTTACATACTTGTACCAAATGCAAACTACTTGGAAACATGTAATTAAATAAAGTAAATGAAGTTCCATTTAGAGAATGATGAAACTAAGGGTTTTTTTGGATTGTAAGGCTGGAAAAACAAGAGCAAGGAAACAGAAATTAAATATAGAATAAAGAGAAAAGATAGAGGAAACTGAGGAAGATGTAAGGAGCAAAAGAGAGAATTGCAAAGAAGTTCTTTGTTACATTATTTGGCTTTACAGAAACCTTGAGAGATTTTATACAGCTAGTGTATTATCTGATAAAGAAGAAATGGCCTTGTGAAGCTGAGATGGGCAGGGAACTTTGAAGACTGTGAGAAGTGTTCAGAAAATAAGTTACATGAGCCAATATCGTGAGAACAGCAGTTACAATGTTTGCTTGGGAGGCATTTCCCAGTTATCTAGGTAGACTGAGAAGACAATAAGTCAAATATCTGTGACATGTGCATTGATTTTTACAGAAGGGAAGCATGACATGGTTACTACCATACACAGCACATTAAAAATGCAGATGTTTCCAGTGACATGTGAGTATAATTTTCTAGCTACATTATGAAATTAAATTTGAAAGGAAATTAACAGCATGCGATGTTTTAAACTTTTTAAAGATATGACCATGAGATTTTTTTTCTATCACCTATATCAGAACATTTCGAAACATCATTTGCAAATTTGTAAAAATTGATGTGATTTGGAAAAGAACTTAATTATTCCAGTGTACCTGACTAAAGGTATCTCTCCCTCAATTTGCAGCCATTTTGATACTAAATGCAAATTTTCTGTACAAAAACTCAGCACTTTGTGGGTCATTCCCCTAAAGTTAAAAAGAACAAAGAAGAATTAATATGTGGGAATGGCAATCCCAAAATGGAATACAGAGATCAAATGCACAAATATATGTGTAAAGACTTGCTTTATGCGCAAAAAGAAAAGCAGCCATGACTAGTCAGAGAGAAGTTACAAAGAAGTCTGACCATAAACATCCAACCTTCAAAGTTGTAATTTAGCCAAAAATAAAACCCAAGGAAAAGAGCACTTGCAATGACAATATTAAGTCTGTCCTGGAAGTCTTGGGTGACAGACATGGACTGGCATTCTGTAGTCATGTACCCTGTATAGGATAAGGTAACAAACATTGTTTTGTCCAGAGTAATAAATCAGCTAGAGAAAGTCTTGTTTGAACCAAAAATATTGTTGCTATCATCACAGACTATGAAACTTAGACAACAGAAGAAACTGGGCAGAATGACATAGAAGACTTGTTGGGATACATGTCATGTCAAGTTTAGCTCAGCCCCACAAAGTGCCACAAGTAGGCTGCCTGCAAAAGAGATGAAGCTCTTGTATTTTGACCAGAAATATATTTTTATTGTTAAAATGCTTAATTTTGTATTAAATAGTTTTGGGTTTGCTAGAGAAATCCTTTAAATACTCACATTGTTGGAAATATCTCTAAGTGACCAAACAGAGCCATAAATGACTGGCACAGTGGTAGAATTCTTGGCACTGCATGTGCGACTACTGGTTAAATGTGTCCTGACTCCTAAATGTGGAAGATTGCTATGCTTACAGAAAAGCAAGCAGTGAAGTCTGAAAAGATGAAAATCATTCCTTTAGGGGAAGAAAGGAACAAAACAAAATCTTGTGACTTTACTACTTTGGTCTGGAGTAAATGCAAAAACTGAGGAAATTGTAAAAGATGCAGTTTACTTCAGAATCGTGTGCCAAATGTTAGTGATTTCAGGATCAATCTCAGTGTGTCATCCTGTTTCTGGCAAAAAAAAAAAAAATCTGAAGTTGCCCTTTCTGCAACCAGTAGTTTCAATTTTCATTTTATTAAAAAATCTGGGAGTTTTCTAAGATAGAGAGACTGGGAAACTTAAAACACTTCACTTCCATTAGTAAGTATAAAGGTAGCTTTATCCACCACAATCCACCTGAAGTGGTAACAGCAACACAGTGCCCAATGCAGTGCTTCTGCAGTGTTTCCATTACAGACCATTTGTTTTTCCTTCAGCTGCCTCTCCAATAAAGCCAGACAAATTTGACAGATATCAAAAACTGAACAGACTGTGAAGCTCCCATTAGAAAAACAAACAGAAAATCCAACTCAGTCTCCTCCAAAGGAACTTTGCTGAGAAGGGTTTTAGGAATTATAGCATCCAGTGTCAAAGGATCATCTGCTTAGCTTTTAATAGATTGTTGTTTGTCTTTGATTTATCCATACACAATCCAGAAGTGAAATCTATCACTCCAGCTATCATAACAAACCAGCGAGGTCTACCGGTTCAGCTAGTCTGACAGAGAAGCCAGGTCTCACCTGCTGCCTAGGAGAACAGACTGGGTGATGGTAAAAGGATGCAAAGAGTCCATATCCTCCCCTGTATTTATTTAAGAGCTAGTATTACACCTCTTGTTAGTCTTTTTTTTGTGGAGGAGGGGGTCTAACTGCTAACCGATATTTCTACCTCTGCAGTTGTCTTGATGTTCATTAAGCCTGTGATTGGCACTGTTCCATGTCTGCCTGTTGAAATGCAGAGAAATATAATCTTAGGCTGACTGAATATACATGACACTGTCAAGCATTGCTGCTCGGTGGCATTAATATTGCTATTATTTATTGTTTACATATTTAATGACCTTATTGATATTATGCACTGTTAGTACTACTAATTATAAGACAATAAACATAATTTATAAACATAGTTTATGGCAAAATACATAACAAGCCATTAGTGACAAAGCCTGAAACATTTGCAGATTTTGTGTGTGTGCCACAGCTGATTTTAAATTGATACCATCGTGCTATAAGTCTGTTTTGATAAACTTAGGCATAAGCAAGTGACCTATATAGAATCATTTTTGTCTTCAGCAGAGAACTGATCAAAGCTATAATTATGGTGAGATTACCTTGTTTTTAACTCTAGTTAGCAAAAAAATAAAGAAAAAAGAAAAATCTCTTGTAAATCAGATCTTTCAGGGTCTTGACAGCTCTAGCTTTTTCTCTGGCTGTATGTTATTTCTTTAGCTAGCACTTACAAAATTATAGGCTATTTCTTAAGACACACTGACCATCTTCTGACTATACTTGGCTTTCAGGACACAACCTATTTTCTCAATAGGACCTCTTAGCCCCAAATGCCCATTTTGTAGGCTTTGAAAACCTAAATCCGCTTTGATAACAGCACTGTGTTGCAATTTCGTGAGATAGCACAGATTTGATGTTACTCAGCTAAGATCTGATATAAGGGAAACCTGAATGACCCTTTCTCCCTGGGCCAACTCAGGATCATTTTCTTCAGGAAGAATCAGGAAGATTTGCAAAAAGCATCTATACTCTGTGCGGATCCTGGAATTATGCCACAGGTAAGCTGCCTGTCCTTTTCATCTCTCCTCTTAATTTTCAGAATGAAGGAAATAAATAAATAAATAAAACAGAAACAAACCCCAAAAACTTACTTTACCCACCAAGGGAACAAGCAAACGACTGTGCACCCTGCAGTCTGCCTGCAGCTTGGCACACCTGCACCTTGCCAGCACTGCCACACCAAACTGCAGGTGCTGCCATCAGGGACAAGATAACGGATGTAAAACTGACTTGGAAATATCCAAAGAAACAACAGATTTGACTTTTGTATTTTCTGTCACATGTCACAAACTTCCATTTTCCTAGCTAACTGTGGTTGAGAAAGATGTAAGTGTAAAACTTTCTGTGTAAAATTTTGATAAAAAGCATTCTTTGTGGTGAAAACCTTTGAAAAATGGAACTTTGACCATAAGCACTGAAATTTGGAGAAAGCTCCTTCTTCTAGAAATACAGACGCTCTTGCCAAGAGCCTGCACAAGTAAACCATACAGGAAAAAAAAAAGTCTGATTCTATTAGTCCTTTTATAATGCCATTCATTTCCTACCTGTAGCTGCTTGTACAGAGATATTTTTAAATGTACTTAAGCTGCATCAATGACTTGTGTGAAACATGCCCAGGTGCCTGCATATTGGCATCTTTCTTTCCTTTGTAAGGATTTTTTTTCTTTTCTTTTCGTAACAGCAGGGTGACTGGGACTCAAGATTTAATTATGTACATAGGGAAAAGTCATGGTAGCAGTAAAATCTGGCTTTATAATATAGCCAAGGTATCACAGTATCCTTACAAAAGGAAAATAATGAAAAAGAAGCCATTTTAATACCAATAAAAACAACATTTGACATAGAATACTCCCCTTAATATCAGTACTTGGAATGAAAAAATAGTAAAAAAAGAAAAAAAGAAAATGAAAAAAGAAAAGTTTAAGTGAAAAAGTAAAAGGAGAAAGCTGGTGAGACTAGAAGACCAAGAAATGAGGCAATAGAAAGAGAACACAAAAGGAACAGGGAAAGGCAATGCCCAGGAAGTGAATGAAGAAAGCACAATATGAGAAGTATAACACAGACCTTTTTATGCTAACATGAAAATTTCATCTTGCTTGATTTATAAGCAATTGTGAATTTTAAGGTGCTCACAAATTTCTGAACTTAAGTATCAGACTCAGTGTGTGATAAACTGTGTAATGTTCAGCCTTGTAAGTATAATCACAAGAATTTTATTTATTAGAAAAATAAAGAGAAACACAATCAGGAATAGCAGGGCAATTTTTTCAAATTTTTATGAAGGGCAGTTTTTTTAAAAATCAGATAGGATGATACTAATAAGAGGTTAGCTAAAAACAAAAGTATTTTTGAATCATAATTCCTTTGAAAACACAAATCTCACCTACTTTGGTCTCTATTGAGAATTACTAACTTACCAAGATTTACTTCATTGATATATGTTCTGAATGGAATGGGATATGTTTGAACATAAGTGTAATTATATGGAAGGTACTATAATTTTATTACCATGATGCTATAGCTATTGATTACAGATAATTGTCTGAAGTCTACAGATATGGTTGTGTAAAGCTGACAGCTGTGATCATCTGTTAGGTGTCATCTCTCTGTGCTATTGGAGGAAAACAAAACAAGATTTTAAGAGAACAATCTTATTTCAATTGATATCTGAAAAAAAAACAAAGCATGTTCATCTTGCTCAATACTCCAGTGGACAAATTTAAATTTTATTTTACCCTGGAAAATGGCTGTAGAAATATAATTGTGAGAATAATTTATTTTTTGTCTTTCAGTAGGTCAGATCAAATACATACAGCTTCTAAAAGGTATTTCATTTGGACTGGAAGGGAAAACTGTCTGTTCTTCAAGAATCTTTATTTGCAGAAAGATTATAGAAGGCAAATTTGGTGCCATTTACTTCTGGACTGACTTCATATTTTTCTTATGACAACAAAGGCATAACTTCCATGTATTTATCGGAAGAGGGTTTGATCCTGAAGGTAGAATTTAGTTAATTATTGCCTCAAAAGATAAATAAGAATTTTTTCAAGTTTACAGTTGCACATCTTTGTGTGCATTTATGTTTCTATAGTTTTAATATAAAACAGAAATAACAAAATTTTCATGGAAATATTGTCCCACTTTCCACACAGTTCCAGGCTTGTATTCCTGTAGTAACCAGACTAGAAACCATATTCTTCTCCCAAAATGTGAGCTATAACATAATTCTCCAAGAAAGAGAAAAATATTAGAAATGTACTTTTGCTGTTCAAAAACCCCAGAAAATCACCGGTTCTGACTTTGTCCACAAATACTATTAAATAAAAGAGCATCTTTTTATATGATTAGTTTTCCAATTGTATTCATTACTGGTACAAATTGGGGGAAAAATAAAGGAAACAACAGAGTGAAGTGAAACTTTGCTTTCATATAGTCCACTGAAGTTGTCAAAGAGATATGGAGACAAGAACTGAGTGAAGCCTGCTACAGGTAAGTGTAACTCCCACTGCTAGAGTTTCAGCATTTCGTCACATCAGATTGGGGTCATTTACTAGAAGCCTGCCCCACAGAAAATGAATTCATAGTCAGGCCCATCATGTGCCCCCAGGCAAAGTCAAGAAGTAATGAAAGCATGACAGGAAAAGTTTCTGGGCTTCAGATATTATTGGTGAACTGGGAACCACTGGGGACCTACGTGAGCAAATATACAGTGCACAAGGATAAGGTATATTAAAGAGTATTTTTCATTTTATTTTGTCTGCCATACCTGCCTTATGCCTATTAAGTCCATATATGTAGGCCCGTTTTAATCCGTTGAAAGATAAAAATAGCCAACACTAAACTACCAAAGTTATATATCCTTTTTGCTTCAATTGGATCCTCTTAAGACATATTTTACAGGACAAGGCAGCTCTCTGTGCCATTCATGGCTTTATCCAAGCAGTTCCCAGTGCATTGTGAGTGCCTGCTCCTGCTGGAGAGCCCAAGCCCTTTGGCTCACCCACTTTGTACCACCTTGCCACCATAATTTTTGCCTCCCAAATGCAGTAGGAGCAACCTTGAAGTCTGCTCTATTGTGGGAAGGGAGATGCAGACAGGAATATGATGGGATTTTTTTGGCACAATGCTTCTTGCAGAGGCAGATGGTAGGTGCAGACCTGGGATGAGGACAAATGCCAGCAGCAGAACCCAGGCCTGGCTTTGTCCTCTTAGACCAGGGGCTCCATGAAGAGATTTTCATCTCCCTTAATAGAGAGAGATTTTTGTACACCTCAAATGAAGATAAACTCTTTTTCCTCAGGCTTGGCATGAAAAAAAAAGTTGGTTTGTTTTTTCCCCTGACATATTGTTAAGTTGGTGTGATCTTTAAGCTGCGTATGTTGTGAGCTCTCAAGATAGGGATCACATCTGGCTGTATTGTGGAGCATTGTGGAGTGTTGTGGAACAATGAGCTGTGGTCTTGTTCAGGTCTTTTGAGTAAGGTACAAAGCAAATTACTAATAGTAGCATGGCAATGTGTGCTTTTCAAAGAGTGAAATGTCCACTGCATGTGGTAGCAATTTAAAAAAAAAAAGAAACTGTAGTCTTTAAAAACTTATCAACTTTTTAATGAGAGTAGGAAATAGTAGAACAGAAGTCCATTCCCTGGATGATGAGTGCAACATGGGTAAGAAATTGTACTAACCTAAGCCGTTCTTCTTGCAGCCTACAGACTAGAGTCCTCCAGGATTCACATCACACTGAAGAAGCCAGAAACATTTCCTGTGGGATCAGAGCCTAATTAGAATATCCTGAATTCCAATGTCAAAACCTGGCCGGAAGCCTTAAAGAGAAATCTCAGACTTAATAACTACATTAGAATAACAGCATAAATGTTGAGAATTTCTTCATATGGGTAGCTTTTACATTTCAGACAGAAAGGTGTTGCCTTGTTTTTTTTTTTTTTTTTTTAAAAAGAATCTTATTGAAAACATGAAACTTCTGTTTGGTTTCAGAATCTATGACACTAAATCAAATGAAGGTCTTAGAGGCAGCCTTCAACATTTTTATTCAGTTTGTTTACAATTTTTATGCTTTAAACACTGAAATATGACAATGAAGTAAAAGAAAAGAATATATATGGAGTGCATCTTTCATATTTTTTTTTGTCAAACTGTGGAGAAGGTTACATCATGACCATACACATGTATATTCTTAAATGATAGAATTTCAGTAAAATCAAGAGAATGGTTATGTACAAAAACCTAAAAGCTACCAAGGTGCTCAATTTCTTCCTTCAGCAAATAATTGTGTTTTGTTTATAAACACAGTTTGCTTTTACTTTCTAAGTTGGCTATACTGAATTACTGTTGTAGGCAAAATCACTTAATATGGAAACTAGCCGTCTAGGGTACTAGTTTCTCGTATCATTATAGCCTACTTTTCTACAGAGTTCCCATATGCTTAACATTAAACCCCTGAGTCTTTTTGAAATCCATGGCACTGTGCAATGGTTTAAGATGAAGCTTGTGCTTGAGTGTGTGGCTGGACTTGGCAAAGGACATGATAGGATATTAGTCAGAGGTTGGTCACACTCTCTAAGACAGTTGGGGAAAGATTTCATCACTTCTCACAATATCAGAGGAACAAAGGCTACAAGTAGGCAAATTCCAGCTTAATATTTTACAACAGACAGTTACATCAGGGCTGGTATTTCCCTTTTAAAGAAAATCTTATTAGAATGTTTTATCTAGACCTCTTTTTATAAGATGTTAATAGAGTCTTTATAAAACTATGAGTTAGTTAAGAACTTCTCTTAGATGACAGTGTCATTACTGTTGGGCCCATGCTGCTCTTTTGGCATTCATCAGCTGGAGGCAAGTGGGTTGCCTCATGGGGAGTTGAGAACTTGCAGGTTATCACTTTGATTAGCTGCTGTAGGCAACTGGTGGCTACTGTAATTGCCTCTGCAAGTCTAAAATGAATATACATTTCCTCTGACAAGGAAACGGTAGGAATATATGCCTAGTGGAAGCTTTAGGTTCCTATAATGCCATGGAGATCAAATTAAAAAAGGAGAGAGAAAACCTGTTGCTATAGTACTTCATTAATTAAACATCAATTTAGAAAATACCATGGCATTGACAGGTTTGAGACTGGCTGCTGATAGTGTTTGGCAGGGACACATTTTCAAGTGGGTTAATATGCAAGTCTCATGGCAGATAACAATATTACTGTAATTGGGAGTCTGCCTCTTTAAAATATTAGTGTAAATTACAGTGTACAAAGTCAGCTTAATGACTTAAGTATTTTTAAGTAGATGTTTTAAAGTAGTTCACTCATTAGCAGCCGTCCGTAGGTAGTACTCAAAGCAGACAGAGCGCAGCACAGGGAGATGAGCGGAAGGAGAGCAGGAACTTCGCTGAAATAGAACAGATTTGGGCTGTGGAGAAGGAGCCTGGGGATGGCAGAGTGGGAAATAAGAAACTGGGAGCCAACACTGCAGCTGAGATCCAAATAACTCCATATACCCTTTCTGTTCCAGTTTTGGTTTACGTTAGCATCCTGTTTTGTTCTCCATTCTTCAGAAACCTCTGTGTATTTCTCCAGGAAAGGTGCCAACCCTGGGACTCAGCTGCAGAAAAAGGGCAGGAGCTCAGCTCCTGGCAGCTCCAGCCACCTCTAAACACAGGGAGACATTCCAGTGCATGGTCTGTACTTGAGAAAGCTTTGAAAATAAAAGGTGCTGCGAGGGGAATGGTTCTGATATTATTTATTCACCAGATTTATTCTATCAATCAAATGAGTTCCCCTTCTCCAGTTTGCAGGTCAAGAAGAGCTTCTGCTTTCCTGCAGGTGGGTCAAACCTTTCCAGGTTTTGATTCTATGTTTTGATTCAGGTTCATTTTCTGTTCTGGATAGAAGTAGGTGTTGGTTCATCACATTTAGCAAGGTTTTGCACATCCTGAAAATTACCTGACCCTTCCCAAACACAGACAGACACACAGTCGCCCAATAGTATAAAGAAGTATTGAACAATGAATCCAGTGGGCCACATTGTTTTCTCATTTTCATAA
>JAUBOD010000248.1:245129-258531 GCA_032353885.1 Nothura maculosa | reverse complement strand
CTTTATCCTGGGGAATTATCATACTATAGCTCTGGTACTGAAACTGGGAAATGTTATAAGAGGAAGATTTTATTAAAAATATTATGTTCACATATAAAAAATTGAGTGGAGGATTCAGTCCATATTCTTTCTAGTCTCAAGAAAACAAGTTGGGTATTTGACAATCACATTCTTCAGGATAAAAGTGGTGTGTGTGCTTTTCACACATTTTCTGCATAAATATTTTGAGGTTCCTGTAAAACAGGACAACTGCTTTTTTTATTCTTCATGAATCAGTCCCTATGTTTGAAACAAATCGTTGCAGCAACAAGGAATGACAGCATGACAGCCTAGTAGGTTATTAATGGGAGTGACAGCCTGCAAATCAGAAATCATGGCAGTGCATCTGTATGAACAGCAATTTGTGCTCAGTTGAATAACCAGGAAATCCAGAAAATCAGAAAGGGCTGAGGGAGAAGATGAATCAAACAGAAACATTTTTAGATAACCCAAACTTTCTAGAAGCTTGACAAGCTACAGGAATAGCAACATTCAAAAGTTTAGTATTACCAGTACTTATATTCCTACGTGCTTGTTTCCATGACATGACAAAATAAACAAGGGAAAATATGAAAATGTTAAAGTTTCTTTAATCTATTACAGTGATGTCATTAGGAAAATTAAATTGCAGCCTGCTTAACTACTCCGTCCTATTTTGATAATAAATTTCATTCAGTGTATTTCAAATACGAACATTATAGAACTCAGTTAGTTGAATGTTAAAAGCAGTCCACAAAAAAAGAATCACCATATAATTTATAAGACGAGTTCTTTGCCTTTTCTACTCTCGATTTGAGCTGTCCTGTACCAACTAAACAAAGCAAAACAAAACAAAATCAAATATAAATACATCTTGTTTCTTTCTGCTATGTAATAGAAAACAATGATGTTATATAATGTACTGTTTTGCATGCTTCTAGTATTGGCTTATATCTTTTCAGTATTGGTTTATATTTATATATTTATTTATAAAATCTTTTGGAGAAACAACGCGTGGTCCTGTAGAAGTGAGATTATATTGTCTTGGTAGAAGTCACAATATTCCCTTACGAGGTTTTAATTTTAACTCAATGTTCCTTCAAAATAACTAATGAATAGGTAAGCAATGCAGTTTCTGCTCATGATTTTCATGAAAAAGGAGCTCAAAATATATATTTAAAATCACCTATAAATTGCTACAAATGAGCTTCCAAATTCCAAGGTGATAAAATTCTGACCTAGATCCCTTAAATGCAAGATCTGGCATATCTAAGCTCTTAGATTTTAATTTTCTGCAATGAATAAGTTTAAACATGTGCATTTCAATCCAGAGTTTGCTCTTTGAATCAATGTCATTTGTTTAATATGTGGGATATCAATCCCAGAGTGGTCCATTCCAGATGCAGCATTATTTGGACAGGAAAACTTACCTTTGATTTGTGTGCAAAGTGAAGACTGCAGGTTCTAATAATATGAATCAGTTTTTACAGAAATATATATGTAAACAGCAGATTAGTTCACCCTTCGAGGGACATCCTCTTCTATTCCATATCTAAAGCCTAAACTTTCAGTGCTGCAGTAGAAGAGAATGTGATAAACCCCATGCAACTATAAACAATCTCATTCCTTACTTCCCCCAAACAAGCTATTCCGAGCTTTGTATATCTGCTTGAGTGTAGTATAAAAATTGCAACCAAAGTACGGCTGATCAATCTAAAAATTCATTTTGATTTGTGAGGAATATGTTATTCTTTTCCCCCTGGGATTTATTTATTTATTTTTCCCTTGGCATTTTCAAGCATGCAGACTGTGAATTGCATGTTTAAGTTTTATTTTCAATGATACAGCAGCGATTTTGTATCTCCTCTTCATCAGACATTGTGTTTGATTTGCATTGGAAGTTAGCACACTGCTATGGGTAACCCCCAGGCAGTGCTATCATTCTGTTCTTGAAGTAGAAAAAAAATGTGTGCCTTTTTGGATCACTAAAAAATGAAATAAAATGAAAATAATGTAGAAGAAAAGCCCCATTGGTTGAAAAGCTTTTTAATGTCAATACAAAATGTAAACAAAATGTGGTTTCTAAATGAAGTATCAAGACAAATAATCCTCTTGCCCATCTGTTATCCTAAAATGGCCGCTATGGTATTATGTTGTGAGGATACATGTGCCAATAATGGATGAGATAAAAGCAGACATATGCTAGCAAGAAAGAATAAAAAAATGTTCATAATAAGTTACGAGCTGAAACAGTACTGAGAAATATATTCAGACATGACAATACAATATCTGCCAATCTATGTGTAAAAACATATTTCCATACTGCATATAATTGTTCCAGTTGCTTAGTGCCTTCATCCTAAAGGACTTAAGGAATGCAACTATCACCAGCATAAACCTGGGTAAGGTTAAGGCAAGTGAGGAAGTCTTTATTTAAGATTAGTAATGGCTCATGAATCTATCAAATGACCTTCACGACTACTTGGCATTCTTGAAACAATTTCAGCTTACCTGTGAATATGTTTTAGGGTTTGTACAAACAGAAATACAACATGCCCCATTTTTAAAGAATAAGAAAAATAGAAAAAATATAATCTTTTATGATCTTTATGAATTTTATAGAGCTGAGCATATAATACAGTATAGCAGAATAGAAGACAATATGCAAATTCAAAGGCTAGTAATGACTGAAAGATATAATACCTGAGAGTCAGTAGTTTATATGAAATAAACTGGCCTTCTTACCTACAGGGCTGGCAAATTTCAATTTACCCAAAGAATAACTAAAACAAAGATGGTGACAGAAGCTCCTTCATGCTCTGTTGACAATGAGCCTTGTCTTGCCTTGCAGAGTGGAGTCTGTTGAAAAATGGTATTTTCTACAGGAAATTCCAAGAACATAACTTAAGGATTCACTCCAAATTGAAGCAAGTCCAAATCTCAGAACTTTTCACAAAGACTGAGCTTTCCAATGTCATTTTGTTTGCACTGAAATAGTGTAAGTTTCACATTAAAATATCCACAGTTGACAGAGCTGAGATAGCATAATTTTGGGACATCTGTACAAGGGTTACTTCATACCTGCCCTGATTTTAAAGTAGATCTGTCCTCCCCATTTAAGATAACCTTGCAGAGAGGGTGGGAGAAGAATTAGCAGTAAAAGAAGTGACAGAAGCATTTTTGTACAACTCCACATTAATGGAAGTTTGTCTTTTTCATTTACTTAACCCCAGTTATTATTTTGGAATAAATTTTGCATCCCAACACTAGACTGCTGCTTGTACAGAGACCTCTTGGACTGTGGACTGCCTCACCAACTGTGTGCTGGTCACAACAGTCGAGGAAAATCCAGCACAAGCTTTCACTACACACCAGGTTAGTCTTCCTGTTGGCACCTTTGCTTTCCTCTATGCCTTTCTCAAGAGGAGTCTTCACACAGTAGAACAGTTCCTGTTCTACTGTGGAGCACCTATCAGTGACCACGGATGCCTACGTGCCGAGGTTGGTTCTCATTCTCCCAGCACCATCTGTGTTTCCTTCTCACATACATTCATGCTCATCCACCTTTTCTCTCACATTAAGATTGTTCTCTTATGCTAAGGCTGCAAATTCTATGGGATAAGTAATGTTTTTCACTACATTATAGCATTATGCTCACCACAACAAAGCTGCAGTCTCTGGCTTCTAAACATTATTTTAATACAAATCATAATTGACAACAATATTTTTGTTTTTCCTTTTTTCATAAATCTCCTGATATCTTCTTGAAAGTACCTCCTCACAGTTCAAAAATTGCAATGAAGAGTGTATAACTAAAGAACAGCCACAATTCTCAGCACTGCAAATTAAGCTCTCATCTGTTAGAGCAAGGAAGAATGGCAGGGCTTGCTGCCCATGCACAGGATGAAGTTGGTGAGTAAAATACAGTTCAGATTTAGCAGGACACGGTTAAATATTTTGTGTTTTTCAAACATGCAGTATTTTCTAACACTAAGCGTATAAGACAGAAACATAAAGCAGTTGATTTAATTCAAATTGTCTTTTCATTTATAATGTCCATTATGTTGTAGACTTATCTTCAAAGACTGACGACAGGATGAAGGAAAGAATTAATCTAGTTAGGTGGTCATCTATTTTGGTATTGGTTCAGAACAGGAGATCGGAGGCTGGAAACCTTCAGTGTTGAGGAGTCTCATCAGAAAACCACATTCCAGGGATGATATTTGAAGTCCAGCAGGCTGGAGAACTGAATCTGGCAACGCACATAATATAACTATCAATTAAGCAATGCCATGTCCTACTTAGGTATCTCTGATAACAGGCACAGGCAGTGCTTGTGTTCTGCTAAATAATTCATGCAAATATTGCTGTTGTTTTTAAACACCTTTTATTAGATATTTGGGCAAAGGTTTGGTAGAATGAAATGCTATAGTAATGATATGAAATCTTGGAATTACCATTGAAACTGAATCTAACAGGTTCAGCAGAACAACACAGATGTCTTTTCACTACTTAGACCCAGATTTGATGTTGAAGTCTGGACTGTGTCTTTTCTTTTAAAGAAAAGATCAGATCCAATACAAATAACAAGGTTCATTGTTTTGAGGTAAGAATATGAGATTTCTACTGTTTTTTTTTTCTGTTTTTAAATTACTCCAGATATCAGATTCTTTGCTCTCATTTGGAAGACCTATGTGGAATCCTCAGTGCATGTGTGGCAGGAATAGCCAGCTCCTCTCCTAACTCTTGGAATCCTCCATTATAATTGCTTTAAAGGTGTTGCCGGAAGGTAGAATTTCATAAAACCCTCCAGGCAATTTAGCCTGTTTTAGCACAGAGAAAGACTGGGGACTAGGGAGTCCTATCTCATTCTCTGATTATTCAACATGATGTGCTTGGACAAATACAGACATTCACAGCTGAGAATCTGGTTTACTGTATTGCATATCTGTCAGTGGTACATGTACATATGACTACAAAGGAATCTTGAGCTATATACAAATGTATCCTTTTGTTGCATGGAGGAAAAAGCATCCAGTTGTGAAGAAGGTAATTGTCCCAGTTTTGTGCTCTTGATCCAACTGTGTTGTTTTCACAAGAGGATGATCACAGTGGGACAAAGATGAAATGTCGGTTTCCAAGTTAAAACTTAAATTCTCACGTTCATTAATGACAATATTTTCATGAGTAAAATTCCCCTAATACACAGTTCTGCTTCTACACATAACCAGAAGTACCATTATTTTAGCAACTGTGAGTGGTTTGGTATTTATATTATATTTGAGTCTAGTTAGGACTCATAAGCTATGACAAAGTCTCATTTGACATGGACCAGATATGCTAGACGTATTTTGCCTTAGCTTGCCTTAGCACCTGACCTGATTGAGTGAGTGCAAAGCATAACGTCTACAGTTGCACTGTAATTAGGGCATTCACCCCAGATCTGAACCTACTTTCAATGCCTTCCTTAGCTTCAGGGAGTGCTAACTCCTATTCTTCATCTTTTAGCAGACTGTACAATGTTATGGGTCTTGTCTCTAATCTCTTTGGCAGAATGAAGTGCAAGAGTAATTTTCACAGAAAGGAAACCTAAGCAAAGGGACTAGATAAAAGCCATTGAATGTCCCATCATGTAAGTTTCAATGACCATCTACACTTAATTTTCTCTTCCATAATAGAAGGCTAATATCACTCTCTCGTCTAAGTGCTGTATGAATAAATGTATTAGAAAATATGAAACTGCAATATCAGGTTTTAAGAGCTAGATACAGAAGATGCAGACTGTAATTACTGGGTACAACTTTGCTCTAGACTAGAATCAGTTTTAGATGTACTTACAGTTGAAGGGTGATTATTCCTCTTCTCTCACAGAAAAAACCATCATGTCTTGTCATGACTACCAGGAAACATGGGAACTGACTCAAATGCACCTTACTTAGGCTTCATATCCACTAAACGCAGAGGGTGCCTTGGTGATGGAGGATGCAGGGAAGGCAGAGTTACTAAAAGTCTCTGTCTTACTGCTAAGGTTAGTCCCCATGAACTACAGAGCCTGGATATAAGAATCCCCATGAACTACAGAGCTTGGATATAAGAGAAATAACCAGGAGAGAGGAAGACTTTCTGCTGGGTTAGGGATTATTACACAAACTGGACACCCATAAATCCATGGGCCCAGGTGAGATGCACTCAAGAGTGCTGAGGGAGTTATTGCTCCCTCAATATTGCTCCCTGACGGGGGTTATTGCTCAGACACTCTCCATCATTATGGAGAGGTCATGGAGAGTGGAGGAGATGCCGGAGGACTGAAAAAAAAGCCAAGGTCACTCCAGTCTTCAAAAAGGGCAAGAGGGAGAAGCCAGGAAATTACAGGCCGCTCATGCTCACCTCCATCCCTGTAAAGATTATGGAGTAGCTTACCCTAGAGAGCATCTCTAGGCATGTCAAGGAAAAGACGGCGATCAAGAGTAGTCAGCATGGATTCACCAAGGGGAAGTTGTGTTGGATGAACCTGATAGCATTCTATGATGGGATGACTGGATGGATGGATGGATAATGGGAAAGCTGTGAATGTTGTCTACCTTGATTTTGGCAGGGCTTTCGACACAGTCTCCCATAACAGCTTCATGGGGAAGCTCAGGAAGAGCACAGAGGATTCAACAAGAATGAGTGCAGGATCCTGCACCTGAAGAGGAATAACCCCAGGTACCAGTAACAGATTAGAGGTTGATGTGCTGGAAAGCAGCTCCATGGACAGGGATTTGGGTGTCCTGGTTGACAGCAAGTTAACCATGAGTTAGTAATGTTTCTCTGTGGCCAAGAAGGCCAATGGGATCCTGACGTTTATCAGGAGTGTTGCCAGCAGGTCAAGGGAGGTGATCCTGCCCCCTACTGGTCCAGGCAATCAAGATGACTGAGGGCCTGGAGCACCTAGTTTATGAGAAAAGACTAAAGAAGCTGGGTGTGTTTAGCTGGAGAAGACTAAGAGGAGATCTGTTCTATATGTATAAGTACCTGAGGGAAGAATGTAGGGATGATGGGAACAAACTCTTCTCAGTGGTGGTCAGTGAGAGGACAAGGGATAATGGGTACAAGTTGAAACAATGGAAGTTCCATCTCCATGTGAGGAAGAACTTCTTCATTGTGAAGGTGACAGAGCCCTGGAAGAGGCTGCCCAGGGTGGTTGTGGAGAACTTCTCTGGAGCTCTTCCAAACCTGCCTGGATGCTGCCCTGTGCCAGGTGCTCTGGGTGTCCCTGCTGGAGCATTGGATTAGATGATCTCTAGAGGTCCCTTCCAACCTTAACCATTTTATGATTCTGTGATTCTGTAAAACTTGGTATTCTGTCTCTAAGTCTTCCTTTAATGGCCTGCAGGAAGTGTTTCAATCCAGACTCTAAGGCAAGGCATTTTCTTTCTCCAACAGAGAGAAAAGCAGGACTAGTCCTACAAGAAAAACTCTGGTGAGTCTTAAACTGTTGGCTGGAGTGGAGGGCTGATTTTGTTTGTTTGCTTGTTTGTCTGTTTTTGTTTGATAATGCCATTGCTCCAAATCACAGATATTTGAATACAAAGAAATTCAGTTTTTTAGGTAGGTTAATAACCTTATTCAGACTCAAGTTATTAACTTACCTTGAGAAAACTATAACCTAAAGTTAAAATTAGTTACAACCATCTTGCTAACAAAATTTAAATCAGAAACTTTAATATATATGCTGTAAATTTTAATGGATTTTCTGCCCTGTTAGTTACCCAGTAAAAAAAAATATTTCAGCTTTGGAAAAAGTTATACAAAGGAATGAGGTTTTGAACTCTAAGTAAGTGCTAGATCCATTTCATCTTGAAAGATTTGGGAGTCTGAAATGTAAAACAGAATTCTTACTAAACACTTGTAAAATCTCTTGGACTTAAACATATTTTCCTTTTCCTCTTTTTCCTTGAATTCTGATATAAACTTGAAAAAGACAAGAAAGAAGTACCAGGTGAGTCCAAAAGCAAAAGCAGAAGTACCATGCAGGAAAAAAAGGCTTCCTGTTTCCCTCTCTACACATCTTTATTCTACTCTAGTTACATAATCGACTGCCCCCCCCCCACTGTAAGCAACCAGTCACTATTGTGGTAAGAATTTTAAAGAAAATAGTCAGATATTCTCCCCAAATAACTTTAAAAGTCAAACATATATTTAAATATTATCCTACGCCAAGGCCAAAATAAACCAATTGAATTAACAACTGAAAATATATATCAAAACAGAGAGGGGGAAGAAGTTTAGGATACATAAATAAAATCAGTAATTCTTTTGGTCATTTTCAACTCTGAGTAGCTCTGTTGTTGCAGGTCTATTTTTCAGTAATAGCCAAGTTGTAAAAAATGATGTTGCTGTTCATATGAATTTTGAGGAAAGCTAGATCTTTGCAGAGTAAAACTGAAAATAACTTTCCAAACTGTATAGAATTAAGAAAAATCCTATATGCTAAAAGATGATGAGATGGAAACAATTTACTAAACAAATGTTTAATTGTCATGAAAGGCAGTATAAATTGTGGGTTGTCATTCCACTTTGGCGGAGTCTTTGGATAAACCACACCAGTCCAGCTAAACACATTTGGAGTTTTCAGATTCTTAATAAAATCACTTGAATTAGTTTAGTCTTCAGTGTTTCATTTGCTCTGATAATTTATTAATACAAGAATTAAATCCCTTAAAGTAGTTGATTACATTTCTGAAACAGTTTAAATCAAATGGGTTAAAATTATGCTTTTTTTCTGATATAAACATTTCCACTAGAAAATAAAATAATCTTTTCAGGTCTCAACTAGTGAATTTCTAAGATTTATTTCTAATTAAGTAGTTTCCCATCCTTAGTTTTAATAGTTGAGTTGAAATATTGTGTGAAATTTTTAGATACTCACAGGGCTCCTCCACCTTGGTTGTCTATATTACATGTCTATATTGGACCTTACCAATCTTCTCCTTGCACCAAACATTATAAGAAGTATTAATTTTGTAAATTTTAAATATCTTTTTGTTCACAACAGTATTTTATTATTATTTGTATCTCTAAGAATCTAGTCCTTGGATTTTGGCTCAGAAAACTAATAATGCACTCCAAAGTGCATTTTCTCTGAGATATCTTACATGATCTTACATTGCTGAAGGATCTTTTCTCCTCAAAAGTCTTTGATGCTCTCAAACTGATTTGTTTGCTCTCAAACTAAACTCTAACTTGTGTTAGAGGTTGCATATTTCCTTCTTGTTTCTGTTGGCCATTAGAAAAAAATCCTCAACTTCTTCCTCACACTGATTCTTTTTAGGCCTACAGGATGTCAGGTGATTAAACTTTCAGAGTTCCTGGAGGCATCTGCTGAACTGCATCTACAGTGACTGTCATTTGTACAATTAGCAGGAGCTACTTAAGTTCCTGAGGCTGACTAGCCTGCAAGAACCAAAAAGAAAAGCAAACCAGTCATCAGAGAAGATCACCCAGGAACTTTAAAATGCATGTGATAAGAATATAATCCTTCTTAAAACTAGACTTGCATAAATGAAACATTGCTGTAGCTTGTTACTGTCACTCTTCATCAACCAAGCTTACTCTTAGCAAAACAAAAGGAAGAGTCATCTGCGGTCCAGATGAAAGGTTGATTTTTATGTGTCCACTCATGTCTGAGGCTACACATACTATCCTAGCTTATCTAAATCAAGATAGTTTGACAAAGATGCACTTCCAGTTTATGATACTGATATGATGTTATGGATGGATAAATACCATAGTATACAGGAAAAATGTGCCTGCAATAGTTTCCTTCAGTTTAAAGAAATTATATAGACAATAACCTCTGGATCTGATTCTACAGACAATAATCTCTATATCTGATTGTGTAACATAGTATCCATGACTCTATGCATCCATAACCCTGTCTATTTATCCTTTATGTTTTCATATCTGCTAGGTAAAAACATCCCTTCCCTCATGTTTCAAAAAACTCTTAAGCACAACCTAATATAGAGAGCTTACTTATCAAGCCATGTGAGCGCACAAATTTTCTCTCTAAATTACTTGTCTTGGTTATATATGGTAATTGTCATTTCTGTCAAGACAGTAGCAGGAAAACGTATCTGTCTTTTTTTGACTTTTACTTTACTGTAGAGGAGGAGATAGCATTTTATCAATTTGCTTTTTTTTGTATAACATCCCAAGATCTCTGTGGACCACAGTTTAAGAAATTCTGATACTTCAGGTTACAGGAGTAAATGTCTCTAGATTTTCATATCAGTTTAGCTTGATTTTGTGCAGGTTGTTTTCACTTGAGTCCTTAAACTGGGAGTACTGACTATGAATGCAAAGCTTACTGTGTGACTGCTATTGCTCTCATACTGTAGCTGTAATTTTTAAAAAAAAATTTATAAAATACCTGTGAAATATAAATATAGAAGTTAAATTGCATTGACAGGGAAAATTAGGTCAATATAATAAACCGGTAGCACTAGATAGAAAGTGAAGAATATACTAGTGGATAATAACTGATGAAATCAGGTAATTCTGTTCTTGAAGCCATAAATATAAAAATTCTCTAAGTGGCAAAAGTTAAATCTCTCTCTATAATGACTAATAATATTTAGCTACACTTAAGAGGTTGGCTCAGCTGTTAGTAATGTAAATAGGAAGGGCCTATTTAGTATGATAAAAAACAGTTCAGATCTGAAGCACTCTAGGCTTTCTTGGCACTATACAAATACTGCCTGAATATGTTGGGTTCCAAAAAATGCTGTAGATGACACTGCTTTTTCTGGGGAATAGCTTTGTTGCCCTTTGTTGCTGGCTGTTGTATGCAGAGTAGTCGGGGACATAGCTCCCCTTTTCCTGCATTTTGATCGTAAGTTATTTTGGAAAAAGAAAGCAAGTTTTGGACTTCCTGGCACTACATGTCTAAAGAACAAGGTTTCTTCTAAGGACTGTGGACAGTAATATGTTGAAGGGTCGTTTTCTAACACTCCTTGTTGGACAAATGATCTGGATTTCTGTGGTTGTTTCCTGGTTTGGGGGTTTCTCCCTTGTGAGGAAAAAGAAGTGAAATATAAATGTGATGGAAGAGGAGGGGAGATTGGGAACCCTCTGCTCTGTCCCCTGCATGAGATTAGGATATACCAAGTTTCTGGATCTGGATATGACAGCTCTCCAGGATCTGTTGATTTAGATGTAGGCTAGCATCCATGATATATGAAGCCTTTTCACTTTACAGCATCTTCAGCTGAGTCAATGCATACAGGATCTTGAAATGAAATGCTTAAATATCACTATACTGAAGAGAGTATTTGAAAGAGAAAATAAAACTAAAAAGCCAATATTGCAAGCAATGATTGATATAAATTGACTCTACCCATATCAAAAGTCCCTCTGTCTTCAATTACTAAAGACTAATCGGGTGAGTGAAGATTTGCAGTATCTAGGTTTTAGCCAGCAAAATGAATAATTACAAATCCATTCCACACATCAAAAATGCTGATATACTGACATTTTTGTGTTGCCATAATATATAGGTCTTTCAATCAGTTTTTAATCATTTTGCTATATACAAACATGTGGCAACTTCTGTCCACAAACTATGTAGAAAAAGTTTGACCTATAGGAAGAAGAAAGCATTGTTTTACTGAGAAAGGAAATAAGCATTGAGTGTAAGTGTGAAGCTTTTGCTGTTTTCTAGAAATTGCTATTGTCAAAACCTGCTACAGGAGACAAGTCAGATTTGGAAACTCATATACACAATACAGGAATCAGTATAGTCATGTTGATGAAAGTGTGTCATGATAGAGATTTTTTGACATAATAATATTGATTATAATTCAGCAGCCTAGTTTATTACATTTAATTACTTTATAAAAATGAGACTTGCTTGGGTGCAGAAACATTGGAGAATGAGAAATTTGATTCCAATGTAGAAATACTAAACATATAAAAATATTGGCAGTGACTACAGTATACTAAGCCTCAGTTCAGCCATAAGATCACCCCCCGCCTCCTCCATCTTAGCAGTAGAAGGAGTAAGGATTTGTACAAAGGTAAGGATTATGAACATCAATTACAGATAGAGATAATGAAATACACAGATGCAGGGTTTGTTTTGTGAAAAAGCAGAATTTTGCTAAACACATTGGGTTCAGTTTACATTATAAAAATGTGTGCTGGCCTGCAATGTTTTAATAGCATAAATCTGTGCTTTTTGAACAATTCTCTTTGTTTGTACAAGTTTAAGAAGTGGAAGCAGTCAAATACAAAAAAAACCCCACACTTTCTTCTTCCTAAACAACAGTAAAGAGACTGTCTATCAAATAGGCAGGCTTATATCTTTTGTAGCCATATACATAATACACTCCAACTAAATGAACAGCTGTTAGAACAGGTAGGTTACCTGTTGTCAGCAGGTAGGTTAAAGTTTGCTCATGCATATGCACATGTTTAGGCATTCACATCCTTGTGTTATGGAGATCAATAACATGGATACTTTAGCTTTCTTTGCTTCTCAGGGCTTATCTGACTCCTGTTATCTGTTTTGCCATAGGTTTGTCCACCGTGTTGGAAAATATTCTGTAACTGAAATCTTGAGAGGTGAATAGTATGTGATTTTTGTTCTTTGGTTTCTTTCAATAAATCTGAGATAAAAGCTTTGACTCTAACAATTCCATTGTAAGATTTTTCAGTAGCCTTTTATTCTGAGCCCCTTCCAGCTTACCTTCCCATCTCCTTGGTCCCATCTCCTGTTTTTAAAATATCAAAACTTCTATATTGCTACAATGCAAACTATGCAATTCAAAACCAACACAAGTGTTTTACCTCCTTCCTGAATATATGGATATTTTTATGATTGCATTATCTTTACCATAGACTCAAGGTATTTACACTAACACCTGCAAGCAAGCACTGAACATCTGCTCTCCA
Organism: Nothura maculosa; assembly: GCA_032353885.1. Taxonomy (NCBI): domain Eukaryota; kingdom Metazoa; phylum Chordata; class Aves; order Tinamiformes; family Tinamidae; genus Nothura; species Nothura maculosa. The sequence continues at coordinate 245,577 of JAUBOD010000248.1, read as the reverse complement.
CTTAGTCTCTTGACTAACACCAAACATAGAAAAGATATATAAGAGGTAAGCCAGGGAAAAAGTGACCCACAAGCTAAGCCCACATGCAGCTGATACTGGCAGGGGATGTGAGAAGCAACAAGCCTTCCCCAAGCACATAATCAGCAAAAGGAAATCTAAGGAAAATGTGGGCCTACTGCTAAATGGGCCAGAAGCCCCAGTTAAAATAAACAAAGAAAAGGCAGAGGCACTTACTCCCTTCATCGTCTCATCTTTACAAGTAAGCTTGACCCTCAGGGATCATGAACTCCTGTAAGGCATCTATAGGTGGATCTGAAGATGTCACAGAATCATAGAATGCTTAAGGTTGGAAGGGATCTCAGAGGTAATCCAGTCCAACCCCCCTGCACACACAGGGTCACCTAGAGCACATGGCTCAGGGCTGCATCCAGGCGGGTTTTAAAGATCT
>JAUBOD010000248.1:233841-245029 GCA_032353885.1 Nothura maculosa | reverse complement strand
TCTCATGGTCAACTTGTCGTCCACGATGACACCCAGATCTCTCTCTGCAGGGCTGCTCTCTAGCAGGTCAGCCCCCAATCTGTACTGTCCAACAACTCCATTCCAAAATAATTCTATGAAACTCCTGAAGAGAGCCAAAGTGAGAATAACTTATCCAGGGCATCCTGCTATCAACACATACTCCTCAGAACAGGTAAACGTCACCTGGAGAACTCCATGTCTTTGTGGAAAGATACTGCCAGCATGCAAAGAATCATGCCACTGAAAAATAAATTAAAAGCATAAACACATCCATTCCTTCAGTTTGGCATAAATACATATATTTTTTCAATTAGACAAGGTGTTTGGAAGTAAGATAAATCCCCTTTATCATTCTGTTTTGTTTGGTACTTAATCAGTTACTTTCTTGAGTAGAGACTGCTCAACACTTAACTTTTTAACTTTCCTCTCAGATAAGTGCCATCAATTTGCAAGGTGATTTAGAATGCAAATCATGAATAGTGCTCAATAGTGCTAGTAGTTCTCCTTTATGAATCAAGATCCTATAAAACTTAGTCAATATCTATATTAAACATTTATTGACTGAACTTTTATAGAGGTCTTATTCACAAGTTCATAACATGAACCTAGATTTGTGGGAGAAAAACAGGCATTGGCCTGTGCTTTTGTAGTGATTACTCTTACATATACAGCAATTATATCTGGAACATGAACAAATATATGCAAACATACATGCGCACGCACACAGATGTAAAAAGCCTAGTTGTCAGAAGACGTCAAAGAAGGCAAAAGACTATATTTTCTAAATTATTTTAATAACCAAGTTAAAATTGTTAGAAAAGCCAAAAATATTTATAATATGCTTTAAAAGTTGGAATTGTAAGGAAAATCAATAGCACAGAAAAAAGTAGACTAGATCCTCTGACTATAAACTTGATGTGCTGTTTCTGGTAGTAAGATCCAGTAAATATGAAGGTTTATTTTTTCCTATTTGAATGTTTGGATGGCAAATGTTCTAAGGTGGTTGAAGACAGAGGAGTTTTGCCATTGATTTCATTGCAAAAAAGACTTCCTCTTGCAGGGAAACCAAAAGGGATTCATTAAAGATCTATATGGACAAAGCATTATGCTAAGATGCTAATTCAAAGTTCATAACATGATCAGTAATAAAATGCATACATAGGTAACCTAATAAACTTGAACTGTAAAGAGAGGACCGAATTCAGCACCATTTCAGTTTTAAACATAAAGCTTGGAGGCTTTAGCTTTTGCACAAAAATACAGAAGATCTTGTAAAATGCCATGCTGAGAAAGGGCTTTGTAAGTGGTTTTCTGCCAGTTTAAACAGTGCAGTAATCAGTGAATCTATGAGAAGTTGTTTAGTGCAGTGTTTTAGATGTTTTATTATGTAATATCAACATAAAGCAGCAGGATCAGAATGGAACAGCCAGTTAAAAATTATTGAAAAATGTTTTTAAGCTTTTTTTTTTGTTTACTTTGGCTTTATGCTAAAACTGAAAATAAAATGGCATTTCAAGTTTAAGGTTTTACTTGCCAGCTCCAAAATAAAATTCAAGCTTGCAAAAGCTCCTTATTATAATGGTGCCAAATAAAAATAAACAAACAAAAAAACCCCAGACATTACATGTTCATGATTATTCTTTCATATCAATAAATTCAGATATTTCATAGCAACTACAAATAAAACTGTATCAATAGGCTAGTGAGACTCAGAAGAAAATTCACCAAAGGTGTTGTGCTTAAAGAACTGTAATTACTGGAATAAAAATACATGGAAGACATCTCAATTAAAATAAACATTTTGACTTGGGTATATACGTCAATTGAAGTGATGCATTAATTAAATATTTTTGTTTTAGTTTGAAATTAATTTTCTGTTAAATTTGTCTTTGAATATTATTTAAAATGTATATTTCAAAAATATGATTTTTAATAAAAAACTTATAATATTGAAATATTTACATTTTATAAAAACAAATTGTCTCCTTAAACTTGATTATTTTTTCATCAAATAGTATCAAATTAACATTTTTTTCCCTCAATGACATGGAACTGCTAGTACATCTTTTTTAAACATACTTATCTTTAGTTAGAAAGACAAACTTCTTAATCTAAACTTCATTTTTTGCCTCAGGATCTATCAGCTCTCTGTATGCTGTATGCCATTTAATACATGTCAAATAAAAGGAGTTCATGAGCAATCTCTGTATCTTGTCATATGTGCAATCTAATTTGATGTACATATAGAAGCAGAGTATCCTGTAGCAAGAAGAAAACTTTTGACCTTTTCTGCTTTTGGAGATTACATAGAGCTGGGGATTTATCCAAATTGTTCTGGGAACATATGACATGATGTATGGTGCTAGAAGTACTTTTAACTGCTACAGTCAGGATGCTTTTATCAGTCAGTGGCCATAGACTGACTGACCTTAACTAACCCAGTTGTTTGAGGGCAGTATGTGACCCAAAAATGAACTTCTCTGCTATAAGAGCAACTAGTCTGTGCGTGAAAAGATTTGCTTTAGCTCTATTCAGTTTCTTTTCAGAGACTCAGGTTGGCTCTTATTTTATCTGCACCCATTCAGCCATTAATATGAATTATGTTCTTAGTTCTCAAAGTAGAAAAAAAAAACCTTCATCTGTTTGGCCTATAATAATTTGGTTTTGCTCAGTATGTAAATTGCCTACTGCTACCATAATTAGACGGTCAACAATTCTTGTGGAGAGCAGAAGAAAATTGCATCTATTCGGTGAAAAATAAGTGTTGCTCAGCAGAGACTATTTCACCTACTCACCTCATGATTAAAAACTTGCTAGTTAAAGATTTAAATGGGCTTAGGATTGGCATGGTGTCACCATTGTGCAAATCCTTCTTTAAATATTAAATAATAGAAAGATGTCTTAGGGTCATACAGCATGTGATTTATGTGACAAAACCCTTATGGGTTGTATTTGTCAAAGGCAACTCATAATTCTGAATTGTTTCACTGAATAAGAGAGAATATTTTTGTTGTGGTAGTGGGTGGGAAGAGATTTGTTTTCCTGCTATATTCAGTGCAGTAAAGATTTTTCTCTGTCTTTAGACACCTTTCACATGAAGAAGCCAAGCCCTGGGGCTAAGCGAAAGAGATGGGGAGGGATGGGTGCCCCTCCCTTGCATTAAGCCACTGCTGATAACGGCTTTTTGATATATGCATGGCCTGGGACTCAATTAGATTGTCAGATAAAAGTAATAAAATATGTCATTTTTCTAAACATTTTTTTATGCGTATAACATTTAGAAGCTGTTTAAAATCTGAAAACTGCAGGCCATGTGGACTTTTTGAAAGACTTGCATATGTGTATAACTTCACATCATCTCTGAATGATTCTTCTGGGACTTTCTAAACAATTGTGTCCATATAAATCCCTATTGCTTTGTTAAAAAATATATATGTATATAAAAAGTAGGTAGTAATTTCCTTCCTCCACCCCCTCAAAAATATATATATGTTACAGTCAAAAATTATTGCTTGCATTCAGTTCTCTAGGAAATACAAAGGCAAATTCAAAAAAGACCTTGTCTCCTTTCTTTCTCTAAAACACAATTTATTGCTTTAAATCATAAAAATAAAACAGTCAAATGTTGCATAAGAGACCCTCAGCAGAAATAAAAGAAAAGAAAAGGCAAAACTGAACTTCCCATAAACCCAAATCCCATACAGCAGAGCTTTCTACAAGACCATAATTAAATAATCCCTAAAGGAGTTGTGGAGGAGGGGATAAGAATACATAAACTTTCCAACATGATGAAAGAAAAAGAAAAGCTGTTATTCTTATTTGATTTTATTTTTAAGAAGGAAAGAACTAAAATATATATACTTTAAGGTGGTCTACATGTGAAAATTAGTCCAGTTGCAGGTATAAGGCTCACCCTTCAGTTACACAGAAGATTAGAAAAAAAAGTCATTGTAGCTTAAAATGTACAGTTAGGTTATGCATCATTTTAAAAAGTGCACATGTTCAGCACCAAGCAAAGACCTTTGACTCGCACTATATCTATTACTATAATTACTAAGAATTTCTTCTACAAGGAGGTGGAAATTCCCAGTAGAAAGTCTATTTTCTGGAGGGTTCCTGGTTGGATGGCAATCTTGAGCCCAAATAGGTCTTTCAGTCATCCTTGGTTGTCTGTTTTCTTAAGCATGAGAGGAAGCATATGTCTGTGACTGGCTACTCATGTAGTCAGATGATGACGTACAAAGAGTGACCAAGAAAGGAAAGGATTTTGAAATCATTCTACTTTATCAAATCAAAAAGCAAATTACCATTGTAGCATTTTATTCTGAGCTTTTTAAGTGAATTTCTGTCATTTTCCTTCAAAAAGGTTCAATTTTGATGAAATGTTTTTCTTTAGATGGAAAAATATGCCACTGGGAAAATATTCTGACCGTATCAAACCACAGAATTTTGCAATATAAAACACAGATAGAGTCTTCTCTCTGCTAAGCCACTAGCTTGGGAATTCATGCTTTCTTTTGCATGAGATAAAAAAGCATGTGATCTTCTATGAATGCTATTCAAGTTATGTTTGAGTATTTGTGAAAGGCAAGGGCAATTTAATGGAACATTAATAGGGTGAGTGCTGTTCTTTGGCAAACTGTAAAATGGAGATTTAAGAATATCAGCTTTGCAGTTTTGTTTTGAGTTCTTTTTGGAGAGAATTCTCCCATTAATTGAAATCCTGGTTAGGATTTTTGTCATTTATTTGGGACTAACAGAGAAATATGTGGTATCTTTGCCTATGGCTTTCCAGTAAACATTCAAAGTAAAGAAAGTATTAGTTAACAGTTGTGCAGTTGGCTAAAGTGCAAAAAGCTGCTTTCTGGTGCTGTTTTTCACTATAAAGTCAGAAAAAGCATCACATACAAAGCAAAACATGGTGTCAGTTAATGCAGACACAGATGATCAAGTTTAACTTTGTTGAGTGATACAATTTAATTAATATCTAGCATCAGTCTCAATATAATGATGAAATCTCACTTGTATGTGTGTTGCAGATGGGTTTAAACTGATGCTGGGACAACTGCTTCCAACTGCTTTGACTAGTAATACCTTGATTTGAACATTAGTCAGCCCAAAGAGGGAAATTTGCAAAGGGACAAAGACAGGGGACATACTTTTCCTTTAGAGCAAGAAAAGGCTCAATTTGCAGGGCAGAAGTAGTTTCTTTAGTAAAGGTCTGATGATAATAAAGAGGTTTCCTGATGCCACAAGTAAGAAACTGAATGTTATATTCTTCCTGTGTGGCCTGGTTACCAGTCTAACTCTGCAACATCCACCTACCATCCATGTTACCACAGTGAGTATGCATGGAACTGAATGAGAAAGGTAGTTAATGCACAGTGAATAGGAAAAGGATAGTAGCTTTCAAGCATTTCTAGAAACTATTCCTTTTATTTACCCTTTCCTCTATGCTATGGGAAGCCAAGCTGCGGTGATGAGCAAAAATCAGAAGAAAAACAGAAGACAAGAAAAACTGAAAGGAAAGAGCAGTGAATTTTGGCCATCTTTCAGGATATAAGACAGTTGCACAGATGCAGAAAACCTGCTCTTTAAACTATTCTGACAATAATTGAAGATACAGTTAACCCTAATAGAAGTCTGTGGATTAACTTTTCTTTTTCTGCCAAAGTCTCTTCAAACCACATATGAATAAACCAGATATACCTACAGTGGACGCAGTTCTACCCTCAACTACAGCTGATTTTACCCCATTATTTTAATTTATAGGATATTGTTCCTGGAGGTAGTGGTGCAGCTACCAGCAGAAAATCACACAGCAAACTGAGAAGCACACTGAAAATAAGTGTTTTCTCCTTGGTGTAACTGGGCTGCTTTGCTTAAGCACAATGTTGTTATACTGCATGGTGTTTGAGCTGAAATGAAAATGAATACAATTCATCTCCAAATTAGATGCAGTACCATATGTGTTGTCAATTTATCAGTACACCAACAAAATTGAAGTGTTGAATGCAAGTGGCTCTGTGAGTGCATACAACTGTAAGAGTCAGCAAATACTGCAGTTAGCTGACTCAGCCAACTGCTTCTTGACACATCTCTATCTTTAGAATTATTGACACATCTCTAGTCATACGGAACTGATATTTAAATGTTACCCTACAGTCAGGCACACTAATGGCTACAGAATTCAAGCCTCTCAATAAGCTGAAGTATTTGAGCACAGAGCATTATGACACAAATTGTATTTTTCCTTCCCACAAGGTCCTGTAGCCCATCCTGCCTTCCAACCAGCAGCTCAGTTTTAATGAGTGGCCTAAATTCATATTTTGCACTATTTCATCATGGAGGTATGTCCATCTCCCATATTATCAGCTTCTACCTGCCTCTTACCTTAACTCCCTACAATTATCTGTGAGGAGAGATGGCAGTGTAATGTGCCGTATGTGTTTACTATTTCAGTATTTAATATTATGCTATGCTGTAGCAAGTTCTGTTACATGAGTTGATGAATGTTTGAGAGTGGTGCAATATAAGTTTTTCTCTTAAAAAAAGGATCCCTAAGGTAAAAAGGCTATGAAGAAGCTCAGTACAAATCCAGGCTAACTTGGCAACTTCCTTGTGCTAACATCTTTATCTATCCCGCCGCTTCCCTCTTCCTGCCCACCACCAAATTCAGAAGAAGCACAGGCAAAGAGGGCCAGATTTTTAAAGCTGTTAGATATCTAACCTTTTAAAATCTGATCCATAGCTTCTGCTATTGTATTTCCTCTCCAAAATCATTTTATAATATCCATGACTCCCTGAGAACCTGCTTAGTTGTTTCATAAAGGCCACTTAGAGACACCACATAACTCTAGTGACTCACCACAGTGCCTTTTCAGGCGGAAAAATCATGACACGCTGCTCATATATATAACACAGTTCCATTTTCCTGATTTTAGATTTAATTTCCTTGGCTATGGCAGAGTTATTGGATGGACAACAAGGGATACCAAATGTACAAATTGCCTTGTAGCTCAGGAGTCTATGAAGATGTTGATTGAAGTGTCTACGACTTTCTCAGCCCACATAAACATTTCGAGACTTGCCAAGTGATCCAAAGATGTTCACAGCAATATCTGAATATGTTGAAAATTGCGCTGTGGGAAGAAGTACTAATCCAGAAATGGGCAGAATACATAAAGCAACTTCCCTAGGGAAACCAGGGCTGGAAATGATACAAGATCTGTATATTTATGAGTCACCACTAGTCTCTCTTTTCCCTATCTTTCAGGTCTTATTTTGCTGTGAGCCGCATTAACAGCTTTGTAGTCTCCAACAGAATGAAATTTGTCCTCCATGTTCAAAACCTTACTTTAGAAACAAAGAAAATAGATTCACAACACAAATTTTCCAGCCAAGTGCAGTATATATAAAAAATGGAGCAGAAAGCATGTAATCTAGTTTAAAGTGTAGCTAGCTAAGAACAGAAAAGATACTGTGATTCTATTGCAATTTCATCTGCAAATGTTAGAATTCAGCAGAGATGAGTTTTATCAGCTTAACAAACTTATCTTGAAACATACTCATAAAAAAGACACTAAATTACTTATAACTGACTTTTTAAAATCGTGAATAAAACACGTTAAGCTTCACAATTTTGAATTCCATCAGTAATGATTTCAAATAGATTTTCCTGCTTAATTTCATCATCTCTAATAAAATTTACAAATTTAAACTTGGGGACTATTTTTTGTCCAGTTAGTCTGGGACTGGTTATCTACTCATGTAAAGCAGAGAGAAAACAAATGTTAAGGTGTATCAGCTGAAGAATGAGCCCAAAACTGCAATTCTCAAATTCTTTCATGCATTAATACTGAACTGTCAAATGGAAACAAAGACTATATGTCACTTTTCACTACCAAGATTTTTCTATACACTCTTTCAGGGGAAATATTTATGTTAATGTATTTAGTTCAATATCATGCTTTCAGTTTAGGCTAGTGGAAGTAGTCTCTTCACTCTTCGAAGTGTATATATGACTTCTGTGTTAATGAAAGAATTAGACCTAAATAGTCTAGATTAATTAACAGTCTAACTTAAATAGAGTTAGACAGTACGGAGCATTGTACAGGCAGTTGAAATGATACAAGTTTCCCAGCGCAGGTCTGCCAAATGAAGTTCATACTTGATCTGCTGCATTGCTAGACAGCTGCCGTATGAGCACTCCATGAGGATAAACGGAGACTGGATCTTTACCTTTCAAACACCAGTCAGTTTTAAGGAACTCAATACTGACATGGCATAAGCAGTGAAAGTTGTTAATCTATGCTTTACACTTCATTAAAAATACCATTCTTTATTGATAGCTCTTTGTGTACAAGCATTAAAAATTATGATTTTATTTCTCCCTTGTACTCCTGATTATAAAGGAGATGGGTAAATTCTGAGCTTCTTTTGCATGTTTTTGCAGTCAGCATGATATCTTAGGGACATATTTGGAAATCATTCCTTGCAATCCTGAGGTTATAAACCTGGAATAAAATCACGACGTTGAAAACCAGGATCAACATCCCTGCGATGGGGAAAACATGTAAGAACAAAGAAAAGACAGCAATATTCCCTCTATTTTTTGCATTCCGATTTTCTGAAATCTATTCTTTAGGGACTTCTTAACCTGGACTTATTTCTTCATATTACATAGCCCTGATTTGTCTAGTCACATTTGGAACCTATCAGAGCATCAGCAGCAACCATAATTTGTGGTCACGAGTTTATTCATCATATACATACCGTTTTTTTTTCTTTGCCTTAAACCACATACCGTTTTTTTTTCTTTGCCTTAACCTCATACCTACTCATTTTATTTTTATCTTATTCTTGTATTGTGAAAAATGGCAAATTATTTTCCATGCATCTTCTGCATGCTACCTATGATATTATTAAGAAGTGTGTCAGATCCTTCTGTCTCACCTCTTTATAGCTTGATGAGCCATAGTCTGTCTTTCCAAGTAGGGAAGTCCTTAGCTTTTGTCATTCTTCTCTGTACCCTTTTTTATTCCTCTAAATGCTAAATACTCCAAGTTCTACTTTAAAGTAAAAACATATATTTATATATGGAAATTTGCTTCACAGTGTTTCCTCCAACACTTTACCAGGATTCTATTGCTCAAATAATGCTTCATTAAGATAAACATTATCATATTCATCAACTGTTTGATTTCTTTTTCATTCCGTATAATTGAACAGATCTAATTAGATTGCAGAAAACTGATCATGCACAGATTATGCTATAATTTTTAATGTAGCTGGACAACTGTTAGAAATTAGGATTGGAATAAAAAAAAAATCCAAGATTAGGCAAATGGGATCGATTAAAAACTAAATGAAAGTAACACAAGGTGGAGTGTAGGAGATACCATAACACAAATATCCAAATGGATGAAGCTTGAAAAGGGAAAAGTGGTAATGCTTCAAGGTATAATAGATGAGTGATATGGTAGGATATGGCAGTTGAAAAATATGAATGTGACTTTGGCTAGCCACTCCTAGGGGCATTTTACACCTAATATATGGAAGCAAAAGTCCTTCTTTGCGTCCCTACCACAAACCATACCTAGAGCACTGTGCTCAGCTTCATGTACTTCATTAGCAGGAGGATCCTGACAACATGGAGGAGGTTCAGTTAGAGGGATTTAGAATCAAGGAATAAAAGCTCTTGGCAAAGAGATGAGTAAATGGAGATGGGAGGTTATCATGACAACCGTCTACTAATTGTTGAAGGGTATTATTAGCACCCGGAAGAAAAAGAATAATTTAAGATGGCACAGACTTCCTGGTAATAGGATCCATTCAGTTTCAGAATAATTTCATAAAGGAAACACCCGTGATAGTTACAAAGCAGACTCGCCCAAACACTGGCAAATGTATTCTGAGGAACAAAGCTGCAGCGGCATGAAAATACATATTCCAGCTTTACGTTCTGTATTATTATCCGCACTCTGCCTCCTTCCCATAAAAAATAAATAGCCTCCATATCTCAGAACAAATGTATCCCAGATTTTTCACAAGGAATGGGATAGTCCACTGAAAAGCTTTCATTTCCCTTGTAGATAAAAAAGATCTGGTGAGTGCCCACAACAAGCTGAGGGCCTCCATATTTTTTGACTGTGGTCATCAAAAGTAAATTATCTTGGTAGGGAAGTAAATGGGGAGTTACTCTTTCTAGAACTCAATTTCTACCTTGGCCTGATGAACTTGCTCTCTCCTTCAGCACCCACTCCCTGCCAGCTCTCAGGAGCCAACTCAAAAATTGCCACTTTTACATGAGGCAGCCAAGTGCTACCAAGTCTTCTCCACAGTGTCATGTCTTACATTTTAAAAAAGGTTTCTGGAGATTAAACCTCAATATACCTAGAGCTGGAAAGTGAGTTTGCATTTAGAAGGGAATAAACATCCTGTTTATACATAAACATTGTCTGATGAATCTTTCTTCGTTCCGCTATGCCCACCAAACAGTGTCTTCTTCTCCACTGAGATTTGCTATAGATATTTTTACCTGAGGGAGAAGTTTGTTGCTGTCTATGATCTTTTGGTAATTAGCATTTAGGACCTCACACAGAACATAACCCCATTCTTTTTCCCATATGTCCACTCATCACTGCTTTCCTCTTTCGTATCAAAAGCACAGAGAAAAATGACAGCCATGAAGGGAGAGTGGTATCAACTGCTGTGGATAAATCAATCTACTACACACAAAAAAAAAAACAATTCTGCCATGAAACTTAATCACTAAAGGTCATGTCGGGGAGTGAGGAACAGATTAAATTAGCATAGTATTAGATATGGAAAATGATTTCTGTCAAAATCATCTTTACCACAATTATAATATGTTAATTACGTATTTCATTAAGGAAGTTGATTATGGTTCACAGATGAAATCATGCAGACGAAGACACCTGGAAGGAAGCACTAGAGCCTGAAGCCTCTTCTCTCTCTCTCTCTCTCCCTCCTGCTCTCTCCATCTCTCTCTAACACACACACACACCAGCACCCACATGCACCCACATGTGCACACACACACAGGCACCCACATGTGCACACACACGCACCCACGCACAATTAGGTGCACACACACCCACTTACGAGGTAAAGGCTTTGCCAGTATACTTCAAAGACTATTAAA
>JAUBOD010000248.1:218308-229651 GCA_032353885.1 Nothura maculosa | reverse complement strand
TTACACTAAGCACTTACTAACTACAGTTAAACTGCTTTGCCGAGGAACCTGATGGGAATGCTGCCCTAAATAGCTTCTTATTTATTTATTTATTTGGTAAGGGGAGCGGGTTCATTTTGGGTGGCCGGTGAGCATTCAGTGCGTGTGCAAGCACACCAGCACACGTGTGTGTTTGTCCGAGGTGGCCAGTGCTTGAAGGCAGCGGTGTGAAGGAGAAGTGCTAAGGACAGGATCTGGGCCAGCGTGGTTCCAGCCTGCCCTCCAGGCTCTGTGGCATGCAACTTGGGCTAAGTGTTCACACAACACTCATTGCGGAGAGGTAAGGTCTGTGTTCTCAAATCCAGTCCAGCACAAACAGCTTTGATGCAAAGCACTGCTGATGGACTCCATAGCAGAGCTGAAAACAATCTTGTCTGATGAATTCTGGTGTCAGATTGGAGCCATTTTACAGCAGAGTCCTTTTTTCCTCTCTTCCTCCTCCTCTCTGTGCTTTTTTTTGTCTTTTTTAAGGTAATAAGGAATGCCTACAGGTTATTTAAAAGTCTAATGGGAAATGGTGGCCCACCTGCACTTCCAGTGTTCTGGATGAACTCGTGTAGTTTTACATTTGACAGAAGCCCTTCTTCTCCCAAACCTTTAATCCCAATTAAGTCTAACAAGAGAGTTCAGCTCATGGAGGCCTCTCCCAGCCACAGGACCAAACAGAACACCGGATTTACAAAGCTGCCAATTTAGTATCTGATAAAGAGGAACCCTGTAATTGTCATTTACAGTTGGGTGCCCTTGTTTTTGGTTGATTGTGAACTACTGAACTGCCCTGTGCTATAAATGTCTTATCCAACACTTTGTAATATGTCACATGAAATAAATGACTAAAACAAGCAACTCCCCGCTCCCCACTCAATCCACTTGAAACCACAGTGCTGTTTTAACCAGGTATGTTATATTTTCTCAGCAGAGCAGTCAGAAAACGTGTGGCGCTGCCTCTGACAGTGACATGCAATCTGCCTCCTTCAGACAGGACAGGCTGGTGGCTCACTGGAGAGCCCAGCTGTTAACCCTTACTGGAGACCGCCACCAACTCTGCCACGCAGCTGTTAGGTGCCTGCCGGCCCCGTGGCTTGGGCTAAAGGTCACTTTTCACTCTGTTTTCTCTCTTTCAGGCTTCAATATACCTTGGTTTTCACTTGAAATCGCTGAAGAATGGTGTACTGGCCACCTTTATAGATGCACTTAATAATAGATCAGATGGCTTGCCTTGCTTGAAACCCACTTCTGGGAATGAGTTGGGGGAGAGACTGACAAGACTGACTTTTCTTCTTTTAGCAGTGTCTTGATGAACAAACCAGTACTGTATTTTAAACAAGGCTTTTGCACTGAGCTACCCCTGCACAGTAATTTAATGAATGTACATTTCATGACTGAAATGATAAGGATGAAACATTTTAAAATAACCAAAAGGTAGATACACCAAAAAAGTCTGATGAAACATTAAATGAATGTAGTGTAACACATTATCTTTGCTTCTGCACATCCAAAAAGTGCAATGAACTAAAACATTGCATTAAGCCAAGAATAAAGCTAAAAATTAAATTGGCTCAGAAAGATCTAGTGTAGAGGTTTATGCACTAAGAACGCAGTAAATTTGGTCATTTAATATTATTCTCTTTACCTCTGATGTGCACATTAAAAGCAAATCCAGGACTCACGGAAGAAAGTCAGAAGAAAAAGGCAGAGCTGAACTTTGACATTTTAAATGTTTATATCATTTTAAATACACAGTATTAATTGTTGTTTTGTTTACGGTACAGTCATTCTCATTGTCTGTTGTTCAGGTGGTGTGAATACCCTGAGGCAAGAAATATAACAAGGTCTGCTACAGATTAAAACAGGACGCACTAAAGAAGACATATTCAAAAATATAATACTGCCCCTTCAAATCAATAAATAAAGACAAGCATTTCATACACTAATGCATATATCTATGACCATTATAAATTAGTTGCTTGCCAGAAAATACACTTCTTAGCACAAGTGCCATTATTTAAAGTTGTCTGTTTAATGCACACTTAGTATATTTTCTCATCCAAAGCTGCACTGCATAATTAGACAACATCCATTCTTAAAAACTAAAGTAGATGCCAAAAATGTAATACATAAAGCATGACGTTTTACAAATTTACATCTTCAAAAGTTATGTGTGGTTTCAGATAGAAAAAAATTGCAAAAAGATCACTATATTATAATGGTCTGGGTTTCATCTTAGCTTGCTCCATCTGTCGGCTAGCAGTAATGTAAGTTATAATGCACTCATTCTTATTCAACTTCAGTGAATGGGTATTTTCCAGGGTAGTTCTATTAAGTGGACAACTAGATAGGTGTCTTAATAGTTTGCTGAATTATGGCTGTTTAAGTCTCAGTTAGATCAATGGGTTGATTGCTGGTTCTTTTCCCAGAAGGCATTTATTGTCCTCTAGGGCTAGCATGGATTTCTGCCTGTACTCCCAGCGTGGATGTGTCTTCTGTAACCTATGATCATATACTGCAGAAATTCCAACCACTTCCAGCTGGGAAACCTTGCAAACATTCTCCTCCTCACTTCCCATCCCAATGAGCAAGGCTCTCTGTTGCCCTTCTTCTGTCCTATGGACAAGCTGGGTGGATGCCAGCCTCCTTGGTGGGTGCTGTGATATGGCTCCGTCCCCTCCACCCTGCTGCATAATAACCATAACCAATCAACCAGAAAGGCTAGGAAAAATGTGAACTGCTACCAAATGATGCAGGGGACATAGTGACAAAGGACAACGGAGAGGCGGAGTTGCCAAATGCCTTTTTTACCTTCTTTTTCATTGCCAAAGTCTTCTCTCTGGCAAAAATCTCTGTGCAATGTGGCAGTCTGGTAGCATCAGGTACCACTCATCATGCAAGAAGATCAAGTTATCAACCACTTCAGTAAACTGATAATGTACAAGATCATGAGACCAGCTGGGATGCATCTAGGGGTGCTATGTGAGCTTGACAGTATGACTGTGGGAGTGCTCTCTATCCTCTTTGAAGAGCTATGCAGATCTGACAAGGATCAAGGAATGTGACAAGGAGGAAAGGCTGAGAAGCTACAAGCCAATCAATCCCTGGGAAGATTATGTAGCAAAATCTCTCTGCACCCATTACCAAGCACACAAAGAGCAGAACAGTGATTGAAAACAACAGCCCAGAGGTGCTTATGCAAGGCAAATGGTGCTGAACAACCAAGTGCCTTTTATGGTGGAGATGACTGGCTTGGTGGAGGAAGGGAACACAGTGGATGTCATTTACCTTGAGTGTAGCACAGGCTTTAAGACTATTTATCATGGGTACTGCAGTACCATTGGACAATAGACAAACTGGAAAGTTATGGGCTTAATGGATAGAATCTAAGGTGAATAAAAAAACTATCTGGACTTACAAACTTACAAAACAAATGGTTACTAGTGTCATTCCTCAATGGCTGATACTGGGATCTATACTGTTTAGTATCTTCACTAACAACTTAAATGATGCAATGGGATGTATTTGTAGTAAGATACAAGTACTGGACCAGTGACTATTCCCTGGTCTTTTACGTTTGTGAGACCACATCTGAGTGCTGTGTCCAGTTTGGGGGTTTTGCAGCACAAAAGAGACACTGACAACGTAGCCAGAATCGTCACTGGTTCAGCAGAGTCCATCACGTCCAGCAGAGAACTACCAAGCTGTTCAGGGGGCTGCAACACATGGCGCACAAGGAGATGCCGAGAATGGGGCTTGCTGTAGGGAGATCTCTGTGCCAGCTCCAAATATCTACTGGAAGGTCATAGAGAAAATGGAGCCAGGCACTTCCCATAGATATCTACGGGAATCTTTATGGCGAGAGTGATCAAAGAGGGTCCCAGGTTGCTCAAGACATTGTGAAATCTGCATCCTTGAAGATACTCAAAACTGGACTAGATAAGGTCCTGAACTAACTTTGAAGTTGTTCCTGCTTTGAGCAGGGAGCTGGAGAAGATAACCTCCATAGGTCCTGAAAAATTTTAATTATTCCATGACTCTACTTGCCTACAGCATGTTCTTGATTTTCTTTTATGGTTACCTCAGGCTCTGGTATCTAAGAGCCATCACAGAGAATAAATTTCCTGACATTCTGTCTCCCTTCTTTTCCTATTTTCGCCATGGTCAGTGACATTTTGGCTCTGTTTTTTGTCTCACCTGGCAGCCAGCTTGTGCCTCTCAGCAGCTTTTGCACGATGCCACCGGAGAGCAAAGGCTAGTGGGCCGAACAAGCTGGCCAGCGTGCCAGGAGCCTTTGTGCTTCCGCTTGTTAATCACAAGGTGCTTCTGAGGTGTGCGAGCTGGCCAGCATGCCAGGAGCCAGTGCTTTGGAAACACAAAGAGAAACGAGCTAGCAGCAGGCAGCAGCAGATTGCAGAGCTGTGTCCCAGTGCTGTCAGGGGCAAGGCCTGAACCACCCACAGCAATTAGCGCAGTCAAACCCGGTGCAGCAGCAGCCAGTTGGACTGAGGCTTGATGCCCCACCTTCGCACTGGGCCAGTCATGATCCTCGTCACGCAGGCACCCTCATTTCTCATTTGGGGGAGAACTGAGAATCACATCACATTATATTATACTATACTATACTATACTATACTATACTATACTATACTATACTATACTATACTACACTACAACATCGTATCTTATTATTTATATGTTGTCCTGGAGCAACTCTCTCTCCCAATCTGAAGCCTCCCCACTGCCACCATGATTTGCCCTCTGCACATGGCCAGCTTTTAAGGTGGCTGAAGTAGAGAGGAGCTGCCAGAGGTGACTAGGTCCTCCCTTCAGTGGATTTCACAAAGCCACTGAAACTGAGAGTAGGCATCCTCGTTTCAGGAGAGCAGGGCAGAAGGTGCCTATTGATAGCCTTTAGCAAATAGCACTAAAGCTGGGGGACCAGGGGAGAGAGATACCAAAGCTGGGTCCCAGTGTCTCTTATCTAAGGACAGACAGCAGATCACCTTGCAGGTAGGGCCATCACCACTAGAGTGGTTTTGCCCCTGTAAATCGAAACGAAGCTGATTTGTAAATGGTGGGTCTCATTTGCTGCATTCCTCTCTGCAAGCCGAGCCTGTGCTAAGCTGCTGGAGCCCAGCCTCACTTTCCTCCAGCAGCTCACTTCCAAAAAATTATTGACATTGCCTCCAGCCCTCGGATGTTAGTGGTATTTTTGTTTTATGTCTTTCCTAACAAGTTGACACAACTTAACAATGTTGGTCTTGTCACCAGATTATTCTTCTAAATGAGACAGTTATTCACAGTGAGTCATTGAATATTTTACAACGTGGTTGCAGTAGCTGCTCCGACAGGCACCTGTGTATAGATGAGAGTGTACTCACTGTCATGGCACTGTCAAAACAGGAGATGTTTGCTGAACCTTTATTTATACACACCATTCACATCGTCTCCCCTCTACTCACAGTTTGCCCTTTAATTCTCAAGGCACCATCTTTCCACCTTGTTACAAGTGTGAACACACAAAGATGGCCCTACTGCTATCATATGTCTTAGGCTCCTTCAGGTGTTTGGGGAAAGGACATGCTATCAATGTCTGGCAGCTGGAGATGTGACCTGTACACAGTTTATTTCTCAGCAGACCTGTGGGTTTGGGGATAAGGGTTCTTTCTTCTTCAAGTGAGGACAGCAAAAGTTCTTCCAAATTCTCCCTTCCCAATCTCCTGCTTGATTTATTTTTCTGATTCTTCTAATGGACTTTGTAGACAACAAAGACCTGCATATCTACCTGATTGCTTATAAAACCACTTTGTGGCCATCTAGAAGTAGAAATTTCTAGTACCTCCCACCACGTGAGTCTGTCCCTAGGAATGAGCATCACGCATGGATGTGTGCATGGGTGCGTATGTCTGCCACAACTCACAAGTTTGCCAATGGCTTAGGGAATAAGATCTTAACTTAGCATCAACCCAGGTTTCCCATGCAAGCTAGTGATCACAGAAAAGCTTGTTTATTGTCTGTACTCCATGACAGGAGGTCAGAACCAGGTCCTTTAGCCTTGCTGCAAGCCTTTGTTCTTTCCTTTTTAATGTCTGTGATAATACATTCTTCTCAGATATTGTGAAGTTTTATTTATATTTTCAAACTGCTTTAAGGGTCTCAGAAACAAGTGCTACATGAATACGAGCTATCCTTGTAAAAAACTTATTTATTTGTGGTGCTTTGGTTTCTTTCTTCTCCTTTTTTTCTAGAAAGTGATTTTTCTAAAACTAGTTAAACAGAGGGAGTGTAAGAACAACAGTGAAGGAGCCTCTATTCTCTGTCATCTACTACCTTGCGCCTTGTCAGCAACGCCTGTGAAAGGCTGGTGGAAGATGGCAGCGTTCAGCTCTGGTACTGCTTACACTCATTTTGCACAGAGTTAGCAGACGACACAAGGTGCAAGGCCCAAAGGCCTGCGCTTCTGCCCATTTGGGATATGCTCTTTGCATCAAATCTAGAGATTTCTTCCTTTTATTAAAGTAAACCCAAAGGGGTCCCCTAGAGGCATAGCCAATATTCACTCCTCGTGGGCACATAAATCCGGGATTAGCCTGTGGCTGTTCCCAGGGAAAGTGTTTGCTAGTGAAGTCGGAGCTAGTGTCAGGCAGGTATGGTAATGGTGAAGACATGCTCCCTCTGTTTATTCACCTGAATTAGATGCCTCCACGACGCGCATTTGTGTATCCCCACAGCAGAGAATTAGTTAAAGCTCCATCACGCTCATGTCCTATCAAGATATGTCATTCCTCTGAAACAGCCCTTCTTTCACATGACTGCGAATTCTTGATCAGTCAGAAAGATCTGACGCTGAAACTATGGTTTTTGCCCTGATGCTGCCCCTGCTAATTTCTCCCAGATAGTGCACAGAAGCAATGAGGATGGGAAACCTTCCAAATTGCCATATGCTTCAAACTGCTACATATTTTTAAAGGCCATAGTTTCAGCTCCTAAGTAGAAGCTCCCAAGAAGACAGTAGTAGATGAATAATTATTAAAGTTAGGTCTGAAATTATCACAAATCTGTGTGCCCCCTTACATGAAAGGACTGCAGAGATTCCTACATGCTTTTTATGGCTCATGCCTCTGCAAAGGACATCTAATGTTAAATGGAGTCAAAACAAATGCCCAGCAGCAAAATTGTGCTGAATAACAATGTTTACACCTTAGTTTGAATCCAGTTCTAGATTTAAAGAAGCCTAGTCAAGCTATCCACATGCAAGATTAGCTAAAAATAGCAATAATTGCAATAATAACAACTGCAAAATACTAGAACAAGCTCTAGTATTAGACATACTCAAATTTCTGGTAACATTCAGATTTTCCAACACTGTAATAAAGATGAAATGAAAGATATAAATATAGATATTACAGATGTACAGACCTCTGTAATATGTAAAAGCAATTTTTATTACTGTCAATATAACTTATACCTACAGGCTGTAACTGAGGTAGGAGCCCTGCTCCTTGTGCTAGACACCCTTCCCAGATTACAGCACAGATACACAAGATGAGTAGACAGACACGAGCAGGCAGAAGTGAAGCACACAGGGGGCCCAAGTTTGGACTCTATAGGAACCTAAAACACAGATGCCACAAGTTCCACTGAATTTTAAAGGCAGAGTCTTTCATCCCATTTAAAATCCCTGCCTGACTGCCTTGTCTGAGGTCGTACAGGGAGCCAGTCAGGGGAGAAAGCTATGCAGAGGCAGCAACAAAACGCAAGCCCCTGTAACATTTTTGCACAGAAACAGAGTTTCTCATACCAAAAAAAACAAAAACAAAAAAAAAAGACAATGTTTGGGCTCATGCCTAGCCTAGATTAAAGATCAATGGATATACATCTATCCTAGTTACCACCCCAGTCATGAATTTTAAGAGTTAGTCATCCCTGAGACCCAGAATAGCTCATTCGCACGAGATGATAGAAATATTTCATTCAGCCTTGCACCCCTAAAATTCTGAAGGCTGACACTCCTGAGCAATGAAGTTCCCGTTCTGCTCTCCGTGCTTCCGCGGTGACTGATCTCGCCTGCATCTGCACCAGAGGAGCGATGCAATATCTCAGGAAGCGGCGCGCCGCGCGCTCCTGCCAGCAGCCATTGGCTGCGCCTCCTGTGCAGGGCAAAGGCTGAGCCTCTAAGATTTGTTGGCAGCCTCCTGCTCTTTGTTCTTCAGAATGTGAAAATAGTGTAAATAGCAGCATCTGCAATTGCTCCTGCTGCTCGGCCTGCCAGCCAAGGCAGAGCCCCCTCCCCTCCCGAGCAGCCCACATGCCGCACGCAGGACTGGACCGGAGAGGAATTGCAGCAGTGGCAGGAGCGCAGCCTCGGGAGCGCCGGGAGGAATACAGGCAGGCAGACAGAGTGCTCCCGAGGCCCACTATTCCCAAATGAAATTTAAAAAACCCTCTTCCCTGTATCATGACCCTTATATATATATATTTAAGGATTTTTGCGACTAAATCTATTTTGCTACCAGAAATGTTTTAAGGAACTGGAGAAAATAATTCACCCTCTGTTTGTCTCACACAAGGACGGCTATACTCCAAAACCAATGAGCCTCCCTGCCGTGATCCTGCACCTTCCCGTTCACATTCTCACACTGAACCCATCACTACGGAGGATTCATCAGCTGGCTTTACTCTTCTTCTGTTCATGTAATGTTTTTAAGCATTTTCAAATGCGAATGTGGAAACTTAGTTTTAGGAGTGATGAAAAACAGTTAGTTTTAGGAGTGATGAAAAACAATTAGTTTCACTTCTGCTCATATTTACATATGCCATTTATATGTATATATATATGCTATAAATATATATGCCATTGTTTTTCAGAGTGCTAACCATTTACAAATACCTACAAATTGCCTATTTGAAATTAGCAAAAGAAATGGAATTGTGCACGGGAGGAGAAAGACACGTTCACCTACGGTCTGCCATAGAGGAGCTGGCAAAGAGCTGGCCCCAGAGATGCGCTGTTGATAGCGGGGCCCTACACGCTGCTCCCCTATTAGCATCACAGGGCGGGCAGGGCCACCCCAAAAGGAAACACTTCTTACCCAGAAATAAGGCACAGCAGGGTCAGTCACACGGATGAACTGGGGCAGTATCTTATAGGCAGGAACTGCTTGTTGGCCTCGTAGGCAGCGGAGGAAAAGATTAAAGACATTCCCCTTTCTCCCACAACACAACAGGAATATAGCAGAGGGACAAAAAAAAAAGTGGGGATTTACATGGAAAAGCGCAAAAATTTGGTGTGTGCTAAGTTGTGTTTTTACATCTTTTTATTTCTCTGGTTTTATCTACCCACTACAATTTTCCCTCTCTCTTCTGGATACTTTAAGAGACAGATTGGACATAAAACTGAGTTTGTAAGAGGATTCAAGTTCTGCCTTGGCTGCACGGCAGCTGTCCTGAGCTGATGCTTCATCACAACGTTCTTATTTTGTGCTTTAAGCAAAGCATTAATTATCATTCTAAATTCTGTTTCCAACCTCTCCTCCTCTCCTTCCCCCACTTAATACAGCTCTTCCCTCTAAAACTCAGTAATTGCCATGGTCCCATCTAGCTTTAGAGACCTATGCTTCATTGTAAGCCCACCTTAACATCAAGATTCACAGCTTCCAACTACATTACTCTCCTGTATTTATTTTTTTTTATTTGTATCATTCCAACACATGCCAACCTCGAGCACAAAAAATGCTTGGCTCAGAGGAACAGACGTATACAGCTGCACTGTGATTGTATAAAAAAAGCACACTAATAACTCTTCAGTGCATTCAGAAACTCTGCTCGTTGCAGGAGTCTGGGCAGATTGGCACATGGTGCACAGGCGCAGATTATACAGCGCTTAATGGCTAAAACTGGAGTGCTATATAGACTTACTTCACATTCAAGAGAATGAGCCTTTTTTCTTTTTCCAAACAAGTGAATTTTAACCAAACACCACTAGAACATTTGTGGAAAGCCAAGCCTGTAGTATGTAAACACGGAGTGTTGCAACAGGAACCGAAGTCTAAGAGATATGTTCTTTCAGCAAGAGGGAAGAAACACCCTCTGGGAGAAGTGGCCAATCAAAACAACTCCGATTTTAATGCCAGTTGCTCATGCACGAGTTACAGACCAATCATCACTTGCAGAAATTATTTAGCCAGTAGTTTTGAATAGTGAGCCCATTTTGAGGAAACTGGGAACTGCTCATAATGATTTCAGGAAGAGAAAAGGAAGCAAAATACCTTAAATAGATTGTTTGTTACAAACGATCCACCCAAGTGTAATAGCTCCTCTTGTGTGCAGTTTGAAGATAGCTTTTCAATTCTAAATCTGCACAGACTATGATATGAGATTTTCTCTGATTTATATTTGTGAAAAACTGAAAGTCATATTGGAAAGCAGTGCTTCTTATTTTATGCAAAGATTACCATGTTGGCAGTACAGATCCAATATTCACAAAAGCAGGCAGAGCTGCACATCTTGTGAGCATACTGTTCTGGCTTAAAAGCCTTAATTCGGGAAAACAACTTTATTGAGGAAAAAGGAACCTAACACATGCCTAACTAGGAGAGTTCAAACTGCTTTCCTACATAAGGATAGACTACAGCACATATTTAAGTGGTTTCCAACACCAGGGGATTACACCCCCCAATAATTTTATGCATCAGTTTTGAATGTAATTTGGGAAAAAGAAGTGTTGTTCCCACTGCCCACAAGGAGTCCTCCAGACTCGTATTCCCCTCTCAGCCGTGCTCTAGGCATCAGGCTCACATGGCAAGTGAGGACAGTGTGTTCAGGGGCCAACGGACCCACGGGGCTCCTGCAGGTCTCCCCAGAGGATCACAGAGGGTTGGGTCACCCTGGCCTGGGCTGACTCGCGTCCCCCTCACGTTCATGCACAGAAGAGCCAAACAATCAGCAGGCCACCACCTTCCCTCCAACTTGCAAAGGGGCTGATCTGCAGAAGATCTGTGGAAAAATACGAGGGTCCTTCTAAAGCTGTGTCAGTATCTTTAGTCTGCCTATGTGCGGGCAAGCTGCAGAGAGAGAGAAGTCTTTTTTTTTGAGCTGTTTGGGCAACATAGACCTGCGGACAAAAGTGGCCCTTGCAGACAACTGAGATGTATGAATGTACAGGGGTGAATATTTTCTTTTGAAGCTGCGGCACTGCAGATACACTGGTTGCTCTCAAGGATTTTAAGTGCAAGAGAAAGCTAAATTTGTTACAAATACCTAACATAAAACTGAGTATGCAAGTGAAGAGAGATTTCCCTTACATATAATCAT
>JAUBOD010000248.1:179875-207695 GCA_032353885.1 Nothura maculosa | reverse complement strand
AGGAATTTCTCTTTCGTCTTTCTAAGAAGTCACAGCCCACCGTTTTGTGCAGCAGCATTGATGTAGGATGCTGTAGTAGCATCCAAATCTGTGTGCTCTCAGAGAAGATGCTATTTTTGGTTCTTCTCTTCCTTTTCTGCACACTTATGCCGAGGAGCTATAGCTATTCAAACTGAATGCATCAGCCTGCTTTATGTATAGATAGCAAATTATTTCTTCCCAGGATAGAAGGAAATGCCTCCCACAAGGGAGTGGGCAACGTGTCACTGTCCTTGCACTTCAAATCAGCCCCATTTATTTGATGGTATCTAACCTTATATACTTTCTAATGGTACAGTAATATGAGGTGATAAGCATATGGAAGCAGATAAGCATCTCACTATGGAAAGTAGAAATAAAAGTTCTGCAAGCTTTCCAGGAACTGCAATACAGTACTTCTTTGGGATTTTTTTAATTTCTTTTGTTTTCAGGTGGGTAACTTGAATTTCTAAAATGAGTTAGTGTTAAATGCCATGTTCTCTGGTAGGAGATGCATTAAGCTGCTTGAGTAGACCTGCTGATAACATTTATTTTCAAAATAATACTCAGTCTGAGACATGATTTAAAAAAGTAAAGCAAAAGCAAGACCTCTGAGGTAGAATAATGGAAATTGCTCATTGCCTTTTATATCATGAGAATAAATGGATAAAAAGGATATTTTTGGTCGTACTCAGAAATTTACAGATCACCAAAATAAACTTTTCCGTAAATTTCAGCACTTACAGGAAGTATTTTGTGCAATCTCTAAAATTTTGATAGTTTTGCTTCATCCTCATGATAGTCATAATTAGAAGCAGTTGAATCTCAAAGGTAATTTTAATGTGGGGTGATTAGTAAGAGGAGACTTTGACTTGGAAATACTGTTGGTCAGAGAAAGTTCAACTTTTTTGAATGCCATGTAATATTTCAAAACATATTTTCTTGTCTATGGCAATGACAGGAGCTGATGCAGATCTCATGGTGAATGGAAAAAAACATCACTGAAAGTTAAGATGTAAAAACTGGATTTGACAGAACAAGTATTGTTTGTTAATTTAGCAGATAATTTCCTTGCATAGTCAGTGCAAAGCAAACATGTGTGCATTAAGAATCTGAAACAAATGAATTAATGTTCCTTTCTTCCCATCCTAAGCACCGTTTATATGCTTATTTTAAGCTAAGCCATTTTAAACCATACGGTTTTAAGCTGCTGCTCAGTGAAAGAAGGATATTTCCAATATTTTTAAAATATTATTGGGTTATGTTGCATGTAAATGATTCACATATTTTCCCCCTGTTCTAGAAATCTTTTTCTCTGTTTTAGGGTGACAGCCCAGTCTCTTTCCAGTACTGTTTAGAGATTTCCATCAGCCTATTTGCAAAGAGGATTCCAGTGCTTGCTCTCAACAGGGTCAGCTGCCTTTGGGGTGCCTTTCTTGATACTACAAGTCAAAAAGCCTGTTGAGATACAGGATTTGGGGCTCCAAGCACAAAACCAACAACTGATATATGCCCTGTGGACAGGGAAACCAGTAAAATACCACAACTATTGCTTGGGTTCAACTCCTTTGGTTTTTTTTTTTGTTTTTTTTTTTTCTATTTCAGTACAATTTTTGGAGCCTACCCTACCATCATTGATTCTACCCCAGGAGAAGGAAGCAGAAAATCCATCACTTTGAGAGTCTGAAGCATTGTGCAGCAAACTGCTTCCAGCTCCCAGGAGAAACTGAAATATGTTCCCAAATAGAGGACTTAGAAACTTTTCTCTAAATTGCAAGCATGTGAATTATTCCTGTTAGAGAGAGACAGAGCATGAGAGGGAAGTGAGAAGAGTAGCTGCAGTTTCTCATCACAGCCCTATTCTTCCCTTCACCACTTATCAACATGTAAACTTTGTTTTCTCAAGAGTAATGATTTTAGAACCACTAGGGACAATAGAAAATGTCAGATAAGAGACTCATTACACATCAAAACAGCCCAGCCTGACAAGACTCAAACAAAATTCAGGAGGAGAGAATGCAATTCTAGATGGAATTTTAGAATTATGTTTTGTTTAATAGTGGCAACTAAACAATAATAAAATGTTACTGTTTTATTTAAACCTTATGCTCATGATATTCTTTTTTCCTTTTCTTTTTTTTTTTTGCATCAAAACAGAAGGTAGCCCAGAAAGAGAACTCTGCATTCAATACTGCCTCTCACTGCAACTTGCAGGAGGCATTCAAGTCCAGAGAAAAGCTCAAAAGTAAGCTTTGTAACTCCGGTTGAACTGATACTATACATTCCACTATACGTTGCAAAAGGAGGTAGCTGGCAATGCATATGTATATTTTTCAGCTACTGTATAATAGGTTTCGACACAGGCTGCAGTGGTCACAGCCTGTGTGAAGTGGACACCTGTTAGGAAATCTTGTATGATTTTTGCAAAGAACTCATGATAAATGTTGTCATTTCAACAGTCTAGATCTGCCTTAGCCAGAATTGGGCCATCAGTTCCTAATGCATTTCTTGATTTTAACTACTTGTGCTGGGATTTATAAGTTGTAAAAGGAAATTCGGTTGATTGCCAAATAGCTGTTTCTTTTCTGCAACATCACAAGTCACACAAATAGACTGAAAAAGTTCCCTGCACTTTGAGAAGCAAAGGAGTTTGCATCAAGGGTATCAACTAGATGGCCATTTTTGGAGGTCACCAGCTTATGTAAATTAAAACTTGCTTGGGACTCTTATCAGTGACTGCATTTTCTTAGTGGTCATTGCTGTGCATATTCAGCTAGTAAGTGCAGAAAGGCCCTTATCACTAAAATTAACCCTCCCTTTGTTCTGTCAGGATAGGAGATTGTGTAATCTGTAGCCTACATAGAAAAAACACAGATGAGTAAAACTGGACAAGAAAAAACTTTTTATTTTTGTTCTTCTTCCCCCTGAATTTCTCAGAGACAGCACTTTAAACATTCAGCTGATTGAACTTTATGTATAAACTGGTTTTACCTCAGTGGCTGTTTCTGCTTTATTGCTGCCAAGCAAACATGGAAATGATGATGTCTGTGAATGACTGCTGGAGAGGTCTGGTGAATTTACCATTTACCTATTGGTCCTAAGTATTTACTAAAATGAGGAAAATCTTATAAGCTGTAGCATAAGGAGCAACTCTACATACGAGTGAATACAATGAGGAAAGAAACACAGTGCATCCTCAACTTTTAGAAAGAAAAAGGCAAAATAAAAAGCGGATCAGTAGGATGCTATGGAAGGCTAAAGTAAATACAAGGAATATTTCCCCTTTAACTGTGGCTCCTTACATATCTTCCTGTGATACAGATAACCTCTTAACTTGCCATCTACAGTTACATTGGATAGGACTGGCACCACCTCTGTCTCATATTTCATGGGACGTATTTCATGGGACACTCACTGTAAATATAGTGTGCTAATAATCAATTAAATTCCCAAATTAAATACCCCATAGTGCAGTGTCATGTGAAAATTCATGCAAACTGCAGTGATTCCTTTCTAATAAGGAAGTGGATTGCTTGAGCAGTGTTCTTGAAGACTTCAGCTGTTCACACACTGTGTCCCTGATAGTTCTTTTGGTCCTAAGACCAAGTGGAAAAGAACATCAAGGAACCTGCTGATCAGAAATAAAGCAGTCCCTTATGCTTCTGTCACACGACTTTAACTCCAGGACATTTAATATAAGTTAGAGGAATGGATTCAGAGGAAGATCCCCTGTCAGCCATTCGCTATACTGAAAGACATGAACACAATCACTGCACACAATATGGTCACATACACACATTAAATGATACAAAACTGCAGGCAGGGTTGCAGAAAGAGAGAGGAATAATAGGGAGGAAGGTCAATAGAGAAGTGGAAGGTCAAGAATAGCAGAGAACCTTGGATTTGGCAGAGAGGCAGAATGGAAGAGAATTGTTGTTGTTGCTAGAGTCAAATACAGAAATGCTAGTGACCCTCACACATGTAGATGCTACAGTAGTTCATAGCTTTCATATACATATGAGGGAAATCTAACCTTTTATAGCAGCTTGTAAAAAAATCTGATCTACTGAAGACTAATAAATGAAAGCTAACTTAAAAAATATCATGTTGATTTTCAAATTAAAGATTTCCGCACATAGACTTACTATATAAACAGTAAGAATAAATAGTATATGGATAGATATGGCAGAAGAAGGTTCCCAGTAGCCCGTGCACTTACGTTCTCTCAGACGGTGATAATCGCTATGTATGTACAGCCCTTTTCTGTTCACATAATCCTACAGGCAAACAGCTCTCCATGCTGTAGACAGCTGCAGAGATATAGAAACCAACCGGATAGACCTAGAAACTGGGAAAATTATTTCACTGAGGCTTTCCCAATCACCTTAACCAACAAGGGATTTGTGCTACTGATCAGATGCTTGGCTTCCACTCCAGACTTTTAGAGATAAACTTACATTTTTGCTTCTTTCAAAACATAAAGTCAATAATAATAACAATAACAGTAGATCAAGAGATAACGGTACCTTAGCCAATAATAAATCATTCACTACTTGTCCATCCTCAACCAAATTGGCTGCAGCCTTCAGTATTTCTTTAATTATTTTCTGATATAAGTTTGAGTTGGTGACTGGATGAAAATGATAAGAAGCTTTGTTCTAGTTCAAAAGCATCCCCTGTTCCAACTATGTAATGTATCATTGGGTCAAAGATGATTTACTTTCAGCCATACGTAAAACAATAAATCATTCACTGTTTTCTGGACATGGGACTACAAACTCCTTTGTTAAACCTGTTTGCTTGCCAGTTGCACTATGAATTATAGATTAATTACTCAATAACATTTCTGAAGGTGATGCCTGATTGAGGATTCATGCCATCACATTGCTGAGCAAAGTCAAACACACGTGTTTGATTTCAGTCTGGCTTCAGCATATGAGCCACTCTACTTCAGGGTCATAAAATAAAGCACAACATGACAACCATGGATACCACGGATGTTCCTTGTACAAAAGAGACAAGATGAAGGAATATCTACCATGGAGAACCAGATGGAGAGGTCCTTATAGATGCTTGGTCTCCTGATTCACACACATCTGCTCGGGTGGATTTATTACTCGCAGGCAATGACAGTGTGAGGCTCGCTGACGTCAATGGCAATCTCTTTACCAACTTCAGAGCACGAGGATCAGATTCTGAGGGTGGATACAAATCTTCCTGCTGGTTTCATTGGATGCTTGGATAGAATACATTTCGAGAGGTGGACCTAATAGATTTGACGAGATTTTAATTTTTACAAAAAGTCTTTGCTGCTTTTTGATATATCACTTAGCGTGTTGTTTTTCTACAAACTTTGTTAATTTAAAATATGGAACATTTTAGCATGTAAATGCAGAACTGATAAAAGATGATATAGAAGATTCATAAGATTGATAAGACATTGCAGATAAAAGGTAAAATGGTTCATAGTTATTTTAAACATATAAAAATTATAATCTCAATTTGTTTTGATAAGTCAAGAGTACAGGAATCTTGGAGAAGAGTTTAGAATGTTTTTGGGGACTCTTGGTGAAAGAGAAGAAAAATCTCCTTAAAACTTAGACCTTTGAAATTAACTGATGGGAAGGGGAAGGTTGCATAAAAATGTCACTAAAGCAGAAGTTTACTATTGCTATAAAATTGTCCAGTGTGAAAGGTTATCATATCTGTTCAAATACAAAAAACAAAAAAACAAAAAAACTCCTGACTGTAAAAATTGTACTTTAATATCAGTAAGGTGCAAAAATCCAGTGACAATAGTTACAAACCCTTGGAAATGGAGTAAAAGGTAGTTAAAACTGTCTCTTCACAAACTGGAAGACAATCAAAGCAAGAACTTTAATGTTTTAGGTTTACCCTCCAATGCTAAAACAAGTTAGAAAATTCCTACATGAAGCAGTCATGATGTTCTGAAGTTTGGGATGATTTTTTATTATTTGTTAGTGAAAATATTTATTCACTCTAGCATAGGTAAGAGATTGAACTGTGTCTCCTGTGTCATTAATCTCTAAAAATATTGCACAGAGGCTGTCAAAATATTTTAGAAATACATCTTCATCTATCAAATGGCATTATTTTGATGACTTCAATGAGGCTGCAGAAATTTCATGGAAAGCACAATGGCAGTGTCTCTTGAGAGATGGTGAAGGACATCTCTGAATGCATCCACAAGCATGTTGAATTTTGGGTGCGGGATCACACTGCTGGGTGTTAGCCTAGTCAATTTTAATCCTCATATACCCACTAAGTGACAAGATGTAGGGAAGTTTGGACTATCTGCTTTTTCCTCAATCTAATTTGTACAATTTGCAAGGCAAACTGCTTTGGTTTTCACTTTCAAATCTGCTCTAGCCCTCTGGACCATGCCTGCTCCACCATGCCTACCTACCTCTTTACTTCTAAAAGTCATATAGGCCTTTCTATCACTGAGTGCTCTTACCATTTTCATGGATGCTAAACCTGAATCTATAGCACAGAGCTTATCTTGCACGGTATCCACTTATACAAGAGATGCTTTTCTATGGCCACACAGGCATACTTAAGCTAAGTCCAGCCAATCAATGCTATCTTGCTCCTCTGAGGAGGAAGAAGAGAGTTTCCATAGATATTTTCCTCTAGCATTTTTTTTTCCCAATCTTTTCAGGGAACTTCAGGACTATTTGATGGAACCGGCATAACCTGCTTTCCCCGTTTAACCAAGCACATGCATTCTTCAGCACACATGTTAGTTTGATGCTCTTGGGTATGTACAAACATCAGAAAGCATTTGGTGCTTCCAGCATGCAGACAGTAAACTCCCCACTTTCAACCTCACTCTCAGAGATTTTTATGAATGATGAATTGCTGTTTGTCATCAGAGACTTTGTAGGTGCACTTTGTAGAGAAAAGGTTTTAGAAGCAGGTAGTCTTTGCATTTTCAGGTTCAGTTTTCAATAACTATCTGAGGAGGAAATAGCTGTCATCAGTTGTAAAGTGAGGAGAAAAGAGACTGAGAAGGATCAGCACAATACTGGAAAACTTCCAAGAGGAAGGGGGGTTTTTAAGTCTTTTATAAGATTGGGCAAGGTATCTGGAGTTTGCTGCACACTGTCTGCATGCAAGCTGGCTTCCAAGTGTGACGTTCACAGGAAAGCAGAATGATTGGGAAACATTTGCACTCAGGATTGAAGCTCTGGCTGCTTTTTACATCCACACAGAGCAATGCAGACAGACAGGACTCTGACCTTTGATAATATCCCAATATTCCCAAAGGGCCAGAGCTCAAGCTCTTGAAATCCAGTTTTAAGTGGGATGGAGAAGTATGAACACAAGGCAGAGTAAATACTGTGTTCTGGCTACAGAAAAATCCATCATGTGGCTGATAAACACCTTTGAAATAGATCCAAGATTCACACTTAAGCTTTACTGCTGTAGAAGAGTCTTTTTTTTAACAAATATGTAAAAAAAACCAACAAAAACAACAACAACAAAAACTAATAGAGATGTAAAAAGCCACAGACATGGTTCCCTGCTGTTAGATTTTAGCTCTTCTGTATTCTTCTAATGTGTATCTGATATAACAAACTTCAGAGTTCATTTGTGTTAAATTTTAATATTTCTCTGTCTACAGAAGTCTTAGCCCTCACCTTGTAAGGCAGGTGCTGTACTCACCTCTGTGTCTGTGAGTGCATCTACAGAGTGCAGCCAAGCTTCGAGCTGGGGCAAAACGAAGCACGTTTGCAGCGGAGGGCGGGCATTGTTTCCAGGCGGCACTGACCGGCAGGCATGATCACTGCATGTGTGCCAAGGAACAAAGGCAAGAAGCAAGTGCTGCAGGAGACCATTCCAGGAGGTTGTGTTCCTCAAATTGGCTACTTTTACAGAAAGCAACAAGCTAAACATTCTTCCCAGGTCCCAGCACTTAGAGAGTCCTGAAAATTTCAGTGACCTGCAGGAAAAGCAAGGAAGATCTC
Organism: Nothura maculosa; assembly: GCA_032353885.1. NCBI lineage: Eukaryota > Metazoa > Chordata > Aves > Tinamiformes > Tinamidae > Nothura > Nothura maculosa. The sequence continues at coordinate 199,686 of JAUBOD010000248.1, read as the reverse complement.
TATTCCATATCTTTTCCCTTAGCCATTCAGGGTTTGCTCTTTCATTCTTATGAACAGAAGCAAGCATGTTTGTGCTTTGCATAATGAATGCAAAGGTACGGTTGCTGCCCAGTAAATTTTCCAATTTCAGGACAAGTCCTGACCACTGTACAGCTCACATAAAGCTTCTGCATAGGCCCAGCAGTCACTGTATCCAATGGGGCACCATGTGGAGAAGGCCCCCTGTGCATTGTGGTTTGTAAGGCAGAGACCACAGATCACATTTTCATTGTGACATAGTGTAAGAGGTGAGGAAGGACAAGCAAAAACAGTAATATGAATGTCCCTTTAAAGGCTTTTGCTATTGCCAGGGAGCCCAGCAAAGCTGCTGTAGCTCTTTCTCCCCATGTACTTCCCAGTCAGGTCACCTGGGTCCCCCTTAGCACCTCAGTTCTCCATACCTCAATGCAACCGCCTTGCTGCAACAGCGCAGCAGGCTGTCTCTCATCAGCCCCTGCTGTGATACTCTTAACGCTTTCACTCCAGGGAGTGCTTCCCTGCTTGATGCTGCTAGCAGATTAAAGCTGCTCTAATTTCCCTTCCTAAGCCAAATAGAGGCATAAGCAAGCTGTTGGATTGTTTCACTCAGAGTGCAGAACACCATCATCCCGCTCCCGCCATCCCCACAGCACTCATCCTAGTGGACATTTGCAAGTAAAATGTGGGGTGGAGGGCAGAGGTGAGGCAAAGACACACGATAGATGAGGAAGAGTTTCAGGAATATTTTTTCTGCCAAACCCTATTTTTCAAGCAACTCTCCAGACTCCTATCTCTGTGTTAGTGTCAGGAGATGACTTGAAAATTAGGGAGTCTTTTTCTAAGATCAGAAAAGTCATCAAGATTCATTGGATCAGAAGAGTCTTTAAGATCCAATGTTTTTCAGAAATGGGCTGAATGAGCTCAGTAAAGATTAGATGCCAGTCCAAAAATACAGTGCAATACAATTTATTTTTATATGCCATCCTTCACACAAAGTACCACAAAACACTTTAGAAAGATGGAGAGATAATGCTTTACAGAGTTAGGTACAGCAACTCCCAGACAGGCAGAAAAGGAAAATGACATATGGAAATAGAGCAGAGTAAAAGGGAAAGCTGAAATTTAAAAGCAGCAAAGATGCAAGCAAGTATCCTTGTGGACGAATTCCTGTGAAAGGATTGTGGAGGAACTCAGGGCAAGAGAATTACAAGTGGAAATTAGTGTCAAAAAGTAGGCTGGCAAACACAGAACAAAATTAGGAGTGTTTTCACTCAGTAATGCCTGACAGGAGAAGTAATACATGGGAATACTTGATTATCATTATAGAAACTATTTTTTTCTCTAAATCTCATAATATTAATAGGTCTAGTAGCTTTGACGATCCATCTGAATTAGGCCTAGAAAGAAGGCCCTAACACCAGAGGATCTCCTCTGCCTCAGAAATGATTCCATCTGTGATATGAGGATTTTTTTTGATGCTTGAGCACTTCAGGGGCATTACAGTCATTTCAGGGAAGCTGCTAACTAAGTGATACAGAGATGGCTTTGTCTGGGGCACTGGGCAGAAACACTTGCATTCACACAAGCATGCGTGCATGCACACACACATACAAGCACTACTTAAGAAACCCTTTAAAAATACGTCACCCAGTTAAAGTATATAAACCATGCTTAGTGATTCTAAAATAATCTAAAGGACTGGAGGGTATTTATTTATTTGTTGCAGGGGAGAGGGAAGCAGGTGTTGTGTGTGTGGAAGCATTCCCTTTCCCAGAGGATTTCTGTAGTTGGCTGGAAGATGAAAAGGCACGGGCTGCAGATGAGTGGGAAACAGGGAGAGAAAAGAAAGAAAAAAAAGGAAGAATGGAAAAAAATCGGAAATTGGATAAATATATGCTGCATCTCTGTTGTTTTGCTGTGATTTAGCCACTGCTGGTCTGGCGGCCCTTGCTGGCCAAGACAGAGCTGCCTGTTGTTTTCAGAACTCGTGGACGGCACTGGGGCGACTGCACGAGCGCGGCACGGCCTGCGCTGCCTTGATAGAGAAGGCGCCGGGCACTGGGCTATCACGGGCTCCTGTCATCCAAGCCTTTCTGCAGTGATACATCATTGCATGTGCTTCATTCAAAGACATGAAGCTAGAGGAGTCGTCAATGCTGCTGCTGTTACATGACACAGCAGCAGCAGGGCCCAGGTGAAAGGTAGGTGAGCTTGCCGTGTGCCTTGTTATAACTGCACCGTTCTTCTGGGCTTTTTCGCTTTCCTATTCCGGCTAGCACTGAGCTGAAACATCTAGAATGTCAGTGTGAAAGTTTGGACCCTGCCAGCATGAACCTGCTGCCATAGACATGAAAAAACTCGCTGGTTTCACATTCCTTTCTTTGGCCAGATTGGGCCATTTAGGTTCATATCATTTAGCACCTTATGTCACACCAAGCTTCTTTCCAAGAATAATAGATGTACCCCACTCTTTTATGTTTGCCTTTTTTTTTTCTCTTTTCTTGACAAACCCACAGTCTGATGAGGTATAGATCTTAATGCTTTCCAGTGTACATCTAGGACAATGACAGTGCTTTTTTTTTTTAAACCAAGGAAACATAAACTACTATGACAGTCCAACAGTTTTTCCCTATCATTATCTTTCTTTTATGATAACTTTCAACCAAACTGATTAAGTTAAAAATATATAAAGGAAGGATATGATTTTTCCCCTAATTACTTGTGTTTTTATTTTTGTTCATGCCAATAGTGGAACATTGCTGGGTTTTTTTCTCATTTATTTAAAGAAATGCAGGAGTCGACCATTATTAGGATCTAGCCCAGCTGACACTTAATGCTGTAGCACACACAATATATCCAAAGTGTATTGGATGATCACCAGTGCAAATTCCGCCATGTGACATTCACTAAGGGATAGGTACTGTTATAGCAAGGTCATATATTAATATGAGAGGTTTAGGGTGATGAGTGAGAGTCTCCCTAGGCGCATTCATGTGTCTTTTAACTAACTTGTGATTTGTTTTATTTGTTACAAATTTAATTTACTTGGCACAGATTCCTGGGGCTGAATTAGCTGTTGTCCCATAGTCAAAGAGGCAACATGCCTTTCTTGCTGCAGAGAACTCTTTTGGAAAAGTAATTTTAAGAGAGAAATATAGCCCTGCTTCTCTTCTGCCTTCTTTGCAAAGACTTGCACTAGCAGGACTGGGTGGTCCTAAGGATGCAAATTGCTCTGAGCTTAGCACCATCATGGTAGCTGCCAGAAAAGGAGAGAGAATTAGGACTGGCTTTCAATGTACATGTCCAGCTTAGATCCAGTCATGCTGACCCTCTGTTCTTATATAACATGCTGCTTCCATGAGGCAACCTGGGAAAGGTCTTTAACCGCCAAGGAACTTGCTATTTCACTGCTACTGAAGACACTTAAGATCAACATTTAGATCTTCAATATTCCCATTCAACCACTCTGTAAGCTTGGAAGCTCCTCAGGTCTGCAACATGATGCATGGGCAATGCTCAGACCTCCTGAACCAAAATAAGAGTTTTACCACCTGGGACACTCCTGTTCTAAAGTCCAGAGCAGCCAACAACTCTCTCTCTTACATCCTTTCTCCAAGGCCTATCAAATTTTCAAATTCACCTCACAGAGCATAGAAGGAGGACATGGGCACCCATGTGATAACAGCATTCACTTGAGAGATGAGGAATGGAGGGGCATACGCCTTCACGCAGTGAAGAAAACCCGTCTACATCTCCCCTCTTCCACAAGTAAACTAAGGACCTTTGCTCCTCGCTAAGAAGGGGCCAGAAGCTGTAGAACAGGTCATAAGCTGTGAGCTTCAGACTTAGCATGATGATGTCCCCTCTAAGTACTCCTACTGCGGCAGTTTTCCTACTGGGAAATTAGAATGCTCCCGACTCACCTGCTTTGTTCCTGTGGTTCCATTTCAAGGTGTTTATCACTCCATACTGGCCATTTCCCATGCCAGGTGGACTCCTTTAGGACCGGGCTGCCTACCAGCTTAGCGCTATAATGTGCAAACCCTTCCATGTCATCTAAGAGCTTTGGATAGTTACTCAGTGTGAGTAAATGTGATAGATTCTGGATTTATCAAAATAACCCCAAATGCAGAGAGGAAATTTTTATGGTAAAATTATACAGCAAATTAAAGAATGCAGTAGGAAATATTGAGTTGTAGGGCTTGAGAAGGATAGAAGGAGATACAGATATATAGGAGATTCTGAAGCCCGGTAGAGATGTGCTTAATTAATTCAGAGTTTTCTGCAGGAAGATGACAGTTGGACTAAACAGCAGTCACCAGCATTACACTGGCAATGGTTTGACTCGCTGTGAATTCTGTTGGATCGGGCCCTATGACAATACGCTTCTTCCTCTGCGGGCCTTCAGAGTGGTGTGCTAAGCGAAATAGGGTGCAGCATTCTTTTAAAGATAAAAGGACTTGTGCAAATTTTACATAATCGTAGAATTATTCTTTACAGTGGATTTACATAGACATTGTCAGTAGGGAATTCTCTCAGCAGCTTCAATTACTGTATTTTCATGTGCATTGTCTGATAGGAGATGTGCTGGATCTCAAATACCTGCTTACCTGATTAATGTGGATTATTCATCCCATTGTAATTACCTGTGAATTTTAGGGTAGCAAACATGTGAGCAGAATTTATATAAAAGCTGCAGGATTTTTGAAAGGCAAATATTTCCAAAAAAACCCTGTATGCAGGCTGACACATTTCATTCCTTATGGTGATATTCTTTGCATTACAGCATTTGACTTGATGTAAATGTGATAGTGCTAAGTAATACTGACACACTGCAGTGAAAGGCACACCAGAAAACACCTGGCTATTGAACGGTTTCAAAAACTGAAAGCTTTTCATCATCAATTTAGCTCTCAACAAAGCTCCTCTCAGATGTCTATTGTCTTCTGTTTTTCTTCCTAATTAAAAAAAAAAATGTCATTTCAGTTATTCATGCTGGTGAACCAGGCATACTGAGTTCCCCAGCAGCACAACTGTGTGGTAGAAAGTGCTGTCTTAAGTGTTAAGGACCATTTCACATGTAGCCCAACAACTAGGTCAGATTGCCTACTAGTTCTATGCAGTCTGTGAATGGATATTAATGCAATTGAATTTACTGAGTGGGAAGTTGCTTTAATGGGATATATGCTCCTAAATCACTTAGGATGCATTTATGCAGGCATGGGCAGACAGATTGAACTCCTCTGCTCACAAAAGAGGCCAAATGCAAGCATACATTGTTGTTTCAGAAGCTGAACAGATACATTCATGTGTTTCTACACATAACTCACACTTTTCCTGAGTTAGAGCTCAGACCACCCCTTTATGTACTGGGTTAATATAATGGGTACATCAGAAAAAGTCCCAGTTACCACTACCTTTCTGCACATTTGCTTATTTGTCTCCTGACAGAAGAACCTTTAAAAACAATTTCCTGACCCTTAATTTTGATAGCCAAAATTCTTTCACTATTAGGATTCCCATTAAAAATAAGAAGACGAGCACAGACACACGGCCATAGTTCAAGAGAGAGTTCATACTCTCTCAAAGACTGACTGATATTGGCTGAATTCTGCTGAGAGCTTTAGAAATATTCTCCTGAATGGTATTTACTGACCTTGCTAATTTTCGGTAATGTCATTCCACAGCTGCAGGTCAAAACAGACTGAAGTGAGAGTAGAGAGGAGCCTCTATCATCTGAGGTACATTTAAAGTTAAGCAAGGTTGCTGATAAGAGCTTCATGATCTTGAGCTCATTATAGCCTGTGCAAGCAGAACTGTATTGATATATCAAATTCAACATTAACACTGAAAACCCTGTGAGCAGCCTTTTTTTGCCCTAGGAGCATGTACAATCCATGTTAGTGTAGAAAGCAAACCAAAAGAGCTCAGGGAGATGTCTGCTCACACGCTCTCCCTGTTCATTTGGAAAGTTCTCTGGCCTCCCTTTCTTCCTTCTACCTCATAATAGGCATGGTGTCCATCATCTCTCTATGAAAGGCTTTTTTTATTATCAGCAACCATAATCCAGGGTTACTGCTTCCTGACAGTGATATATTGTATCTCTGCAGTTAACAACAAAATCACACATAGCCCTCTAAAGACTCAAAGGATTTCCTCTACTCTTTTGGGTATTGTTGCCATTTACTGTTATAGAGAGATGATGGTGAGGATAAGGTTAGATCTGTATTGATAGGGACCCACATCCCTGGAGTCTGTTTTTCATGTCATCTCCAACTGAGTGTTTTACCTATTTATCCAGTGGCAAATACTGTGCTTGTGCTGTTACCACAGGAAATCTCAGCCTTTTACATACGTATCTGTGAACCAAGTCTGGAGGCTACAAAATTAGAGAACTGTAATAGTTCCCATAGTTCCCATGTACTGATCCAGGAATGGGTCTTAACTTTGAGCCAATAGGCTCTATTTCTGTTGTCCCTCAAGGGGACAAGACAACGTCTGCCTCTTTGAGAAATCCAGCTCAACTCATTCCTGAAACACAGTGCCAGACACGCTGACAGATATTGAGTGAAGTGTTATAATTGAATGGTTTGGACAATTTGAGACTTGAGATGTGATGAATACTTCAGCAGCAATCCTCCTGATACTTTCCCTTCATCTACAAAGAGAGTGGGTGGTTTGATATCTGCATCACTAGTTACCCACCAAACCTTACTGGGAATAATTAACACCTGATCCAAAGACATAGCAGTTATTTCTTTCAAAAAAAAATACATGCAGAAATGAAGAGATGCCATTTTATTATTAATCTGCTGTGCTGTACAGAAGAAATATCACTTGATTAAGGACCAGATTCTGCTCTCAGTTATGCATGTGAAACTCTGTTAAAACCAACAGCAATCACACACATATCTGGGGGCAGGATTTTGCCGGTAAACATTGATGTCACCCTTCCTCACAGTTCACCTGCAACGTGGTATAAATCTATCCGAGAATTTCTGAGGTGTACTTAGTTGGCAACGTGCTGAATTAGAAAGATGGTAAAGAAAAATACAGGTGATTTCATAAACACACTTGAAGAAGAGCTTTTTCTGTATAATTTCACTTTGTCAAACTAGCTTGTTAAGAACATCGTTCTGAAAGTATCAGCTGTCAATTTATTTTTAACTGTATTATTGATAGATTTGAAAAGACTGCCTACAGTAAAACTTGCCCAATACTTCCCATTAAAAACGTCTGATTTAATTGCATACAATTTTGCTCCATTTTTAACTGTTTATGCTGAAAAATACTACATCAGCCACCTTCCTAGGGATAATTTTTGAGGAGGAGACTTTGGGGCAGTTGTTCTTCTAATGCTCTACTTTCTCTTGTTGAACAAGATAAATGAAAGGACAAATCTGGCAAATTAAAAATGCATTTACAGCTGCTTTATGGATGGTTATCTTTTAGTAAGGAATGTGTGATTTGACAGAGAAGCTGCCTCTGTCCATGTTGAGGATAGGCCTTTTGTAACCACTATGAAAATCTGTTAGAATTCCTTTGAGTTGTGAGCCCTAAAGAACCGCAGGTACAAAATGGATTCCACGAACAGTGGGAATTTCTGAAAGTGTTTAGACAGGGCTTCCCTGAGGTTGATTTGATACACTGGATACTCACATCACAGTGTATTCACAGATCCCCTGCCTAAAACCTATCCCAACCAAGCCACCCTTCAGGTATTGCTGAGTCTTTTGCCAGGAACTAGAACATTGACATTCAGCTTGGCAGGTAGATAGCACCTTCAGTGGCCTCCACCTTCACACCATCCTGCACGGCCCAGCTGGCCTCCAGCACTGTCTGGTGCTCTGGGCTGCTGCCATTTGCCCACCACAAATAACAGGTAAAGGACAGGGAGGGTGTCTTGAAGTTCTAACCATACCTATTAAATTATGTAGTTCATACTGGACTAACATTTACCTGTTCCTATGAACACAAACTTCACTCTGAGGGCGCTGCTACATCTTATAGTTGGTGAGGCTTTTTTATTGTTACTATTATTTGGGATGAGTTGAAAATTCTTAAAAAGCCATGCGTAATTTATCACTGTACAACGTGGCAAGCTTAACTGGCACTAAGGACTTAGGCATGGAGATCTTTTTCTTCTTTTCCTGTAGGCGGATTGATTTACAGCTGTGCCACAAGCAACAGTGAATTTAGAGCCCAGGCCCTTCGCGCGTCCTTCGTCGAGATGCCAAAGAGGCCAGAACAGTCGCTTTACTGTGGGAGACATAGGATCTCCCTCCTCCCTCTGCTGCCAAAATAGAGGATATTCCACAGGTGTCAGGATGGAAAAACAGCCCAAGATATGCTTTCAGACACACAAGCCCTTCTTCAGGTCTTGAACGAAGAGCTCATATGCCAAAAACTTGTTTATTTTTCAAATTAGACTCACTGGTCTATTTATTCATATGAAGTGGAACAGTGTCAAGGGGACAGTGTAGGAGTGCACATACCCAAATGGGGGTTGGAGCTAGGGGATTGCCCTCAGCAAAGGAGGGAATTTATCTTGGATCTAGTGGTCCTTGGGCATTTCATATATCTTTCAACTTTCAAGACCTTTTAGAAAAAAAGGAAACCACTCTAATTCCTTTTCCAGTTTCAGCTAGTTTAGGCCTTTCATATCTGAAATAAAGCTTTTAGCCATGGGTCAAGTCAGTGAACACAATGACATCTTTCCTGTTGTTAATTTTAGGGAAAACGTTTCACATTCCTTTCAGTCCAAAGTGAAACTTTAGTTCTGTAATTTTTTTGGCTTCCTTTCTGAATCGACCCCAGATTTTCTCACTGTATGTCTTATTTCACACAATGCCCTACATAGCAACAGCTTCATGGTGGCAAATAATGTGGACTTGGGAGGATAATTTAGACGACAGCCATTCAACCCAGCATACTTTCTATTAATTACAGTGCAGTGGGAGTATTGGTTTTCCTCTAGTTGGGAAAAAATACATGAAAAGAACACATACCACTGCAGGTCAGATCCCCATCTTGTCCTGCAAGCTGCAATATATCATGTCTGTGGAGTTCCACTTGCTTACAGAAGGTCTGAATTTGGTCTTGCTCTTTTCCAATGATCTTTGCCTTTAGTAGCTCACTTTATGGTCATTTAACAGGAATCTAGCACACATGCAGGAGAGGTGTCACAACATCAGTTACCTGAGATTATTGTAAATGATGTGCCAGCACCTGAAGGAGATGTTAGGGTGTATGTCAGATCATCATAATAGATACAGTGTTATAACAGGCAGCACAAAAACAGATGTATTTATAATTCCTGCAGCTGCAGTCCTGCTATTAGTTAAGTCTAAGAATGGAGCCACTGATAGATTTGTCATAGATGAGTTCTCCCTCTAATAGAATGAAAGTGATGAAAGGAAATAGATGGTGACTCAAGTTATTGGCAATACAGAGTCTCTAACTATACGTCATTGATTCAGAGTCAGCCAGTTGCTTGTGCTTGTCATTTGTTTGTCTCTGAATGAGCTCTCTGTGATACAAGCTGATGTGGTCTCACTCCAGATCCTAATGAAAGGGGACAGATACCCATACAGGAATAGGTGTAATTACTGCTAGTGTGCTAGTCTCTCCAAAGAGTAGGAGATGGGTAGGCAGCAAGATTGGCTCATGCAGTTGTGTTGCTGTAGATCTATGGTCAAACACATCTGCCAGGCTAGGAGGGGCCATTCTCATTGAGGCTGGTGCTGCTGGTACTTTTTGGAGGAGATTTTAGGCTGTCTTGACATTGGACTTGCAGGGAGCCATGAAATACATTCAGCAGATAAGCCTGGAAGCAGGATACCCCTCATAGCACTGTCCTGCACTGACACAGCTGTGCTGCCACTAGCCTAATTTTCTGTGCCATATTTTATTACTTTCACTCTTCAATCAGGTTACTTCAACAACTGTGAATTAATTTTATACATATAAAAGAAACAGAAAAGTATATGTCTAGAAGTTTGGGAGATAACCATTAGGGATCAGCTGTTGAGTCAGGCATCTTCAGTGAGAGCTGATTATTCAGACCTCATCATGAATATTCAGAGATGGAAATCAGAATGCAGATAATGGAGTGGGTTGAGGTGATCAGGTAACACTGGTATCAAAAAAGCAAGCTGAGAAGAAAGCTAAACAGATTCCATTTTATGATGATGATGAAGAAAAAATGGCCTCAGCATGCTACATGACTTACACACTAACACCTAAGTTTGTCCAGGTACTGATACCTCAGCCATGTTGTGCTCAGTTATGACAACTGAACACGTAGGCAGTCTTACTGTAGAGGTTTTTTGGGGAGTCTTCAAGGAAAGAACTACGGTAAGGCTACCTGTGACCTCCATGCCTTTAAAGACACTTCTGAATGGACATGTTTTGACTATAATACAATTTTGATGTGCTTACCTTTATCTATTAAGGACAAAAAAATGTGACAGAAATACAAATGCCTGTATTAAACAATGTGGAAGTAATGTTTAGAGGGATTAAAATGTATGCTTTTAGTTCAAAGTCCAGGTGTAATACTAGAACCTGTTGATAATATCTTGAGACCACATGTGAAAGAAATCAGTATGTTTTTTATTAAAAGGTCTTAGAAAAGTCAAAAATGCCTCAGCTGCTTAAGTCTAGAAAAAAATCTGGGCATTATTAAGCATGCCTTTTTGCGATTCTTAATGTCTATGTGCATAATTCCAAATCAAACATATTCACATTATTAACTTTTATAAGTTTATTAGTCTCAGTGCTAATGAAACCATTCATCCTTTGCAAATGCACATGGCTCCCTAATGAAACTTCAATAGATGGATCAGCAGTTAAGTGAGTACATCCAAATGTTTATGCCAAATTCTATTTGCTGAAGTGAACAGGGAGACCAAATCTCTTCCAAGCAAATATCTTTACTAACAAACTAACAAATGTAATGATACCCCCTACATAATAAAAACTCACCTTTAAGAAACACTATACATAATATAGACTCTTGGTATTTAAGATCTAATTTTCCCTTTGCTTATCCTGATATCAGTCTGAAAAATTCCACTGGAGATGATATTGTTAAATTAGTAAAAATTCAGGGAAAATGAGAGCAAAATGAAACCAGTTATACTAGAAAAACTTTAATTCAACAAGAATTCAGTGTTAAACATTCATCTATCTAAATGATGAGTTCTGAGATCTAAAGTATTTGCTGCTAATTACTATTTTTTTCACCCTTCCATTCCTTTTCTTTGTTTTACTGCTTGTATGTTCCCAGTTTATTTTCCTAGACAGGTGTATATTTAGATGTCAGAATTCAAAGCTGATATTCCATATGACAGAATTACTTTTCCTTAAAGGATTGGCAGAATAGTTCATTTTTGACTCTCAATTCAGAAAGTTGTGCACTACTGAATTTCAGAGTTTCTGCATTGCTATCACTCATTTCCCAGACTGCTGGGAAAATCTTGAATCTGCAGTGTTTTGGGTTTCTTTTCTTAGCATGAAATGTTTAAAAAATGAACATGATCTGGAACTTTATAGCCCTTTTTTTCTGAGGAATTCAGAGAAAGGAATTTTTAATTTTTATCTCGGGAAAGAAAGAAAAATACATTTGCTTCTGGTCTCTACGTATTATCTCAAATTTCTTCATTATTTTCTTTGCTGAGGTATAAATACTATGCCTGTAGCCAAATATGTATCAGTACAAAACAAACAGAAAACATTCTTAAACCAATGAAGTATTTACTTTTTTTAGAGACATTTTAATCCTATTAACGGTAAATTATATTACCTATTGTGAAAGCAGACATGAAAGAAATATCTGAAGCATGCAGTTAATTATGATACCAAGTGAAACATAATATTTATGCTCTCCTTGTGTAGCTGGAACAATTTTTCTTTCACTAACTGAGTCATCCTCTGATTGAAGTCTTGAAACTGATGATGAGAGAGTTGGCTGGCACATCTGCCATAGAGGTTTCATTCTATAGATAATTAATACTAAAAGAAATAGCTGGGTTTTATTCTTTTATATTCCAAGTTCTGTATTTTTTAAACAAAATCTTCTCCTCCCCCTCCTCCTCCAACATATCTCTCTGTTTGGAGGTTATGTGCTTAAGAATATTAACAGACATGAAAGTCTCAGATAAAGCTAGGGAATGAAGATTTCGCTGAATAAGTCTCTGAACCACAATATTAGATCAAAGCTGGATTTCAGTGTCAGAACATCCAAATCTGGGGGATCCTGAATTTTTATAGGATCCATTTTTTTTTGAGTGGGATCAGAACAATTTGTTTCTTGACCTAAATTTGGAGTCTATCTGTCTCTCCAAGAAGCTGAAGAAAATATTTGAGTAGCCTATTTCTATTACAATGCCCTTCTATTTTAAGATGTAGTTCTCCTCCCATTGTCTTGCTTAACTTTACACTTGTTTATATTAGGTGTTTGCAGTAGTTGTTTAATTAGCAAACTAATGCAATTGTGTTTGATTCATATGGCCTTCATTTTGAGCCCCAAACTAGCACTGAAGTTACATGTGGCAGAGAATCTACTCCACAACTTTATTTTCCAGAGTTTTTTTTTGTATTATATCTTATCTATCTTATTTTCCTGTTAATTCATATGGCTTTTACTTCTTGTGCTCTTTCTCTCTCACAAAAGATTCCTTTATTTTACCACTTTCTGCTGAAGAGATTTGCTTTTAAAGGCCATTCATATACACCCATCTGAGTAGGTAAAAGAAATAAGCCAGATAGATAGATAGGTGTTCAGTGAAGAGTACAGATGCTCTCCTCCCTCAGCAAAACTAATTCATCAGCTCTTTGAAATAGTCTGTCTTCAGTGGTTAGAAACTAAGACCTATAGGTTTTGTTGGTTAACTTAAATACCCTGCATTGATATACCATCCAGTAGAAGACAAATCCTTGGCACTCATGCCCTCATGTATGTTTTTCATCTCAGACTTAATAATATTATGGGCTATTCAAGGGTCTTAAAATTATTCTTCTCTTTGTAGCATTAGGATAAAAAACCATTTTTACTGTGACTGATCCACTTACAATCTGGAGTTTCTTGCCCTGCAAGTTTCTCTGTTCGGTCATTTAATTTTCTACTGCAAACCTATTGTGTGCAGATCTGGGCTCCCCAGGACAAGAGAGATGTGGAGCTTCTAGAGAGGGTCTAGTGGAGAGCAACAAAGATGATTAATGGACTGGAGCATCCATCTTATGAGGAGATACTAAGCAAGCTGGGCCTGTTTAGCTTAGAGAAGACTGAGAGGAGATCTGATTAATACATATAAATACCTGAGAGGAGAATGTAGGGAGGATGGGGCCAAACGCTTCTCAGTGGTGACCAGTGAGAGGACAAGGGATAATGGGTGCAACTTGAAACACAGGCAGTCACAGGCACATCTCCATGTGAGGGTAACGGAGCCCTGGAACAGGCTGCCCAGGGAGATTGTGGAGTCTCCTTCTCTGGAGATCTTCAAAACCCGCCTGGATGCCACCCTATGCCACCCCTAGATGTCTGTAGATGTCCCCTAGGTCCCACCTGGGAGCTCCCTTCCTACCTCAACCATTCTGAAATTCCATGATTCTGTGATTTGAGTTCAGGGAGTTTTTCCTTTCTCTCATGATGGTACATGCCCCCCAACGACTGCAGACAACAATTACCCTAAAGGCAATTATCCTATTATCTCATCCTGTGAAACCAAGGGAGAGACAGAGAATGCATATATGCTGTCCATCACTTTTGTACTGAGCAGATCGTGATACTTTATATTCATCAAAATATGATTTGTATCCAAGAAAGCAACCTTGGCATTATACTTGAGGTAGTTTGCTACCTTCCCTGGCACAGCAATAACTGTTATGGTCTAACTGCATCTTATATGGGTTAAATATATAATCACCCAGCCCCTGTGAAGAAAATATTCAGTTGCTAAGATTAACTAATAAGAAAATCTGAATGTCTAATATATTCAATGCAGTTTCAATTTTCCTAAAGCATGACTCCACTCACTTTACCTAAATATTCACTGATAATTTGCCTCCATCATTCTCAGTTCTTTTACAGAATTGAGAAGCTTTATGCTTTTAGGGACAGTTGTCATAAATCAACATTTTATTGTTTCCAGCTATCACCTATTTACAATAAAAAAGATGTTATCAGTTAAAAGGCAAGAAATGAAGTATGGTCTAAAGAGCATTATTTTAGAGAACACTATCAAACTACAATATAAGGTCCATGCAAATGTACCATTGTTATCTATTTCATAGATTCCAAAAAGAAAACAGTAATAAGTGCGCAGCTGTATAGAAAGACAGTGATAACATAGAAAATAAAAGATATTCTAATTCCCATTAGCATATTGGACTAAGCATTGGAAATAAACTCCCTCTTAAAAATGTCTAGGATATTACAATAACTTCTTTTTGCAGTTTTTTGGTATCTCAGTTCAGTTGGTCAGTTGAGTGTCAGTAGGTATATAGGGGTCCACTAAATTCAACCAACAGTAGTGTGATTTGAGGGATGAAATTTACTTTTTATGAGCGTTACTGTACAAGTGCCTGTGGAAAAGTGGCACCAGCGCAGGCAAACATCTTCTTCTGAAAATGTGCATCTGCACGAGAAGTCCAGGCTATCTCCTCACAGCACAAAACTGCAGCCACATTCACACTCTCTGGCCTCAGCAGCCCTACTGCCCCTCCCTGCAGCTTGCATCCCACCTAGTGAATGGTTCCTCATGCAAAGGGCTCTTCTGCAAAAGCCTGACTAAAAAGGCAAGCGTGAAAGAAGAGCTAGAGACACATACAGACCAGCCCACACAGCCTGACCTGTCTCCTCTTGAATATCTATTGAAACTGATTGATCTAATACCTTGCATCTGCCAAACTGTCATTCAAGCCAGAGGGGATTTGGATGAAGACAAGGGAAGCATTGTAAAAATGAGTTTGTGCTTTAGTTTGAACTCTGAGATACAGCAAAATTGGCTAACTGGAAAGACCGTGAAGACAATGAAACAGCTTAATGGGATGGGAGAACAAGAAGGGAAGGGGAAAAACAGTTTTTAAGAAGTTAGTAGATTTTTTGCCTTGATTTGTGCCTGAAAGAAAAAAAAATCCCAGATGTCTGCTGCATTGTGTGCACATATACATGCATTTAAATTACTTATATCATTACTTACAGATGTAATTGTGAAATATGTTCTTTTTGCATTCAAAATTAGGGGCTGAACAGATGGTGAAAACTCAGTTTAAGGCAATATGTCCATTAAAATAACCCATACTGTTTGTGTATTATAACAATAGCAGTCTTCAGTTTAGCAGGGATTTTTAGCAGCACTAGATTATGATAGAAATACAAATAGATTGTAGGAAAAAAACAGTTTGAATGAAAATACACCCTGAGAATGTGTAGCTAATTTTTCTTCAATGGCTGTCAACAGCTGAACTCACCTCTGTACTCCGCTGCCTTTGCAATATTGATCACTTTGTTCCAAAAAAAAAATGGAATGGTAAACTTCTGGAGTTCCTGGGCTGGCAAAGCCTTCTCTCTATATATTGTTGTTCAGGATTCTCAAAACTTTGCAAATTCCTCCACTGAGACCTTTTTTTCCTTGAAGGAGTTATATATTATAAATAGATATATTATATGTATAATATATATTTTAGCTGCTGGCAAGGCAGAATCTTTGAAGGAAAAGGAAAATGTGTCTGGTTAGGTTGGATTCTATGATGGCCTGTATTCCCAATTATTCTTCCAGATTTCCATAAGCCAAACCTGAATTCATTAACACTCAAGTCTGGATCAACTGTTTTGAATTTACAATATTCAAGGAATTTTGAGGAACAATTTTTTGCATGTCAGTTAAATTATTTGTAGCAGTCTCAAAAGCACCTCACAAATGTAAATTCATGTTTCAGAGCCAGTTCACCTGCAATATGTCTCGGAGCTGTCAGATAGCATACCTGGAGCATTTTGAAGGAGGTGAATCCCATTGTGGTAGGTTCTTTTCTGGTGACAGAACAGCTAACTTATGGGTGCTAATGCAGGAACGGCCCTGAAGATGTGAGTGCTTCTTGTCCAGCCCTATGCAAAGGTAGCTCACTTGGCCATGCATGAGTTGCATGCACCAGGACAGAAGGACGGGCTTCCTTCTAGCTGAAACTTGTCCTGCAGCAGGATGGATGGATGCTGCTTGGCCCATTTCTCTCCAAACTCGACTCTGAAAGGGGCACACAGGGGCTGCTGAATGGCAGTGCTTGGAGGCAAATGAATCCCAGCTTTCAACTCTGCACTGGACATTTCTAGCCCTCCTCAACATAAAGCTTGCATATGTGAGCCAGGTGCGCCCCAAAGGCTCAAAAAGCTAGAAGTTTCCAAGCTTATCTTGTTTTCTTAAGAATCCTATGCAGTTTGCAGCCCAACTCTTCCTGTGCTAACACTGAATGTTGTAAATACTCCTTTAACTTTTGATCTTGAAGAATATTTTTTTCTAAAGCCAGGCAAATGACAGTTTCCAAATAAAAATAATAATAAAAAGTGGGCTGTATTTTGAGCTGAATCACCTAGCATAAGTGAAGTACAAACAAAATATTCCATTCCCTTAATTTGCTTGTGTTCCAGAGTAATAAAAGGAGAATAACCATATAATAGCCACGAGTCTTATGTCTTGCCATAAAATCTGGCACGCCCTATATCATTTTGGATAAGTAATTTCCATTCTATTTTGTTCCCTTGCACATGGTAAAGTAGTTAACGGGAACATTTATCCTTTTCTCCTATTCCACCAGTTCTGACATTTCAAGCTATAATTCTCAGTATATTGAATATACATGTTTTCAGCTCATTCATGCAAAAAAAAGTGATGCTTAACTGTTAAAGAAATAATGACAGTTTGTGAGATGTTTAAAGAGAGACCACATTTTGCTCCAGTGTTTATACAGTACTGAGCACAACAAGAATAACACCTTCTATTAAACAAGCAGTTAAATGGTATACATTCATATCACACACATAAAAGAGAATTTATTCCAAACAAGACAAATATAGGAGCTCTTAGGTAACAAGGTCAATATTATGGCTACCGGAATTGTTAAAATACACTTATCAGCGAGGTTTTATGCTTTCAAATTCTACTCACACATACTGCATCTTTTGAAGGTCTACTTGTTGTATCATGCTTACATATAATTACATGATGCAAGTAATGCAATGGATGCTCGGCCATTTTTAAACAGTTTTTTTGTATACATTAGTTCAGAGCTTAACTATTCATAACTTTTGGGTTTACTTGGTTTTACCTTTCTCTGAGGTATCTGAGATGATAGGTTCATGGCTCAAGTTTTTCTGGCTATAGTACAAAGTTTCACAGACTTTGCATTAAAGTTAACACAGAGAGTTGAAAGAAATCATTTCAATGTAGCTCTCCTTTAGTTTCCCTCTCCGTTTAGAACAGACAAAAAGGCCTGCTTTACAATCCATGCTTTTCAGGTTGTGGCCTTTATTTTCTTAACCTTCTAGATCCGCATGACAGTCAGAGGAAAGTATTTGATTTCCCTGAATTCTCCTGATTATTTTTTAAGAAGCAGTATTATTAATCATGTTTATAAAACAGTCAAGTAACTCTTTTGAAATAGATTTAATTACTAAA
The DNA here is from genome assembly GCA_032353885.1 of Nothura maculosa. Lineage (NCBI taxonomy): Eukaryota > Metazoa > Chordata > Aves > Tinamiformes > Tinamidae > Nothura > Nothura maculosa. Next base: position 181,996 of record JAUBOD010000248.1, on the reverse strand, counting down.
AAGTCTAAACAGAGCAGAATACTCTCTCCTCCTGTCAATTTGGACAAGAGAAACCAAATACTTTATAGCAGCAGCAGCAGAATCCTTCATTGATTTTAGAACAGCTGTTAATAAAGCTAGAATCAACAAAAAGATTCATTAATTGAAGAAAAAGTTAACACAGTGTAAATGGGAATTGTAGCTAAGCCTAATGAAATGGTCAGCAATGGCTTAGAAATACTAGTTTTCAAGCTACAAAAGGCACAGCAAGCTACAGCATCATTTTCCTAATGGCTTAAAATGTGATGTTATATACCATGTTAATAATTTCCATTATTAAGAAAGGGAAAAAGCAAAACCAATGGAGAACTTGTGTAAGATATGAAATCACTTGCTTATGAGGTGATTCCTTATTATCAGAGGAGTGTGTGCATCCATATGCTACTGTTATACTGTGGTTAACTTTCAGTAACACTTCTTTGTTAAATGAGAAGAGCAACCTTTAATTAGAATTTGGGTTTTGGTTCTAAAATTACCATACACCTGCTTGTTCAAAACAGATGTTTTATCTGCAGTGCAGTTTTAGTCATAATGTGTTATGAAGGCAATAGCAGGTTGCTAACAAAATATAAAAGGAACAGGATCTACTCCATGTGTTCTGTTTTGTGAGGTTAATAAAGTTGACTGATTAGGAATTAGTTTGTTTTCAGCAACATCTCACCATGTTAACATGCCGCGTTATAATCTATGTGAATGTATCCTTAACGCTCTGTCGCTGAGACTCCAATTCTATTTTAGCCAGAAAACAATTATAAAATGACTTGGCCTTTATGTCACACTTCACCTTTGTAGCTCTCCATGCATTACCAGCTCTCCATGCAATACAAGTTCCCAGTTCTACTTTACAGGCAAAAGAAGTTGAAGCAGTGTCCAGCACTGAAACAGTACATTGCAATGGCCAACCTCAGGCCAGGAGCACAGTGCACACAACAGATACGATGAATTTCCCAAAGCTTTGTCCATTGTACAAGGTAATGCTTTTCCTGGTATATATAGTGATAAATATATATATAAATTTATATAGTAGCAAACCTACAGCTAGAGTATGTGAGAGCATGAATCTGGCTTGATACACACTAGGAAACATTACCAGAATTACTTGTACTGACTTTGTAATATGTTTAGAAAGTAGAAAATGCTTCTGATGCACTAAGGATGATTTAATTCCCTCAAGAATTTACCTAGAAGTAGTTTATAATGTGCATAAACATAATGATTAATTAGAGATCAATATCCTATGTTAGTTAGGCTACCAGGTAGTAGTTGACTGGCTAGAAGTCTGCAATTCCCCTGATGTATCTAATCAATTTTGCCCTGCTTATCCTGAAGTCTGCATTGGGAGGGCTGTTCTGCTGACTCTGACCAGGCCACTTGGGCAGATTTTTTTTGCATTCCTAGTCAGGAAGGTAGAAGGGGAAGTATAAGCTGAAGGAAGGATTGGCCTATCTGTCAATGATGATATGATGCCAGAGACTGAAACTTAACAAAACAATCATCAGCATGACTCTCATTGTTTCAGCCTTGCAGTAGTTAAATGGGACGTTGTCCTGCCTTCTCTGTCAAGAATGTAAAATTGTCATATTGAAGGCTAATGTAACATGTCAATTTATTTTATAAAGCTACTGTGTAGTTTTCTAATGTGATATAGATGTTAAGCAATATGACAAGAAGGCATTACTGTAACACAAAGATACACATTTTCAGCCATATTAATGCCTTTTCTAGTATAATAAAAAAGGATATTGTGCTTGAGAAGTGTGTATCAAATCTGCAAACCTTGAGCTTTGGTTTCATCTAGTGTTCAAAAATGTTTCATTCTAATCTTCTTCCTGTGTGATATTTGCTGCCATTTAAAAGAGTAGTTTGACACTCTTAATTAGAGCATTGCCTTTGATGGACTGTGGCTTTATCATTTCAAAGCAGACAAAACTTCCAAATGAGCAAAATGTAGCTTTTTTATCATTTCTTACACTGTTTTCAATTTAAAAAAAAATGAAATAAATATAGCCAAATGAGTGCTATGCCCTGTTTTTATTGTTTGCTTTTTGTTTAACTTTTCCTTTGGCACAAATGATTCTCATA
>JAUBOD010000248.1:159758-179775 GCA_032353885.1 Nothura maculosa | reverse complement strand
AGCCAAATGAGTGCTATGCCCTGTTTTTATTGTTTGCTTTTTGTTTAACTTTTCCTTTGGCACAAATGATTCTCATATTGCCAGATTATGAGAAGATACAAGCTGGGAAAATTTAATATATATTGACTCCTTTTCTAGATAGTAGTTTCTTTTTGGAAACTTCTCTGAAATACAGCAAAGCCATCTTCTAGGCTCCAGTTTTGATAGGCCTCAAGCACTTTTGGATCCACTTTAACTTTTGGACTTACACATGTATAAAACTAAACACCTGTTTAAGCAATTTGTTGAATCAGGGCCATAGTTAACTGAGGCACCAAAATTATGTAAATACAGGTTTATAGCTTAGCAGAATGAGCATGCTGAATGAATAACTGAGCAAATAATTTATTGGGTGAATCTTGTCCCCCTTTGTGTCTACTTCTGGAAAACTGTGACCACATCCTGCTTTTTTCTTAAATATTTATTTGTTATGTGAATGTAGTCAGTGACTACCTTTAACGGATTTCTTTTTATTCACTGGTTTGATTATTTAACATTTGAAATTTATTGCTTGATGGGATACCTATTGAAAGGACTGGAAAGATTCCTCTTGGCTTCAAAGGGCAATGAATTGTGCCCGGAGCTCTGGTAGAGCAAAGCATTTAGACACATGTTTAAACATTGATGCTTTCAGTGGGACTTGAGCACATGTTTAAGATAAAGCATGTGCTATGGGCTTTGTTGCATAGGGAAGCGCTTCAGCACATTCTTAAATGCTTTGCAGAACTGGCACTATAACAACCTCTGCTGTTAGTTACATTTTTTATTTTTATAAAATTAAAAAAGAAAAAGCTCTGGAAGAAATTGCTATTACTTTATGATAAAAATACATCTACTCTTGAATGGGCAGATTCGCCTCGTATGCTTTCAAGGAAGTTTACATACATTATGATCTATTTTTTTGAAGAGCAGAATTTAACCTTATCTTAATAGGAGATAAATGGATTGTTTTCTGTTCTCTTTCAGCACTTTTAGTTTGACAGTTGTTTAGGGTGTTATTAATGTGCACATTCAGGATAGTCTAGGACCCTCAGTAGTTCTCTATTATTAAATACCCTTTTTAGCATGTATCCACTTCTGCCTCCTTTATACCATCCACTTTCAGTGGCCTCCCTGTTATCACTTCAAATACTTTTCAGGGAGTGAAGAAGTAACAAGAATGCTCAAAGAAATGTCTTCTTCTCAAACTCTGTGCATTTTCATTAAGATTTCCTTAGCTCCCCACTCCCACATGCCTTTCCCCATAAAAGTGAGAAGAATGTGCCCCTACAAAGTATTTATCCTTCATCAGAACTAAATATAAGCTTAAAGGGGCAGTCAGGAATGTAAGATGCTAGGACTTAAAAATTTGCTCCCTTTTTCCCCTCAGAGAACTGAGCATTTACCACACAAGATGAATGCTATTATACATCAGTGAACTCACTGGCTGACAGGACCTACACAAAGTGCCAGTGAGTCCAAGGCACAAGAAATGGATGGCTTTTTTTTTCACAAAGGAAGCATCACAAAGAGAGATCTTTCCATAAGAAATGGGGTTGGTTACGTTCCCCTCTCGCAACATCTCTGACAGAAATCCCACAGAGTTTCAGAAGAGCAAATCTGCATCATTCATGGATGAGCTTGTCTTTGAGCTTCAGTGAAACGAATGCTGAATAACTTAAATGGGTTCCAAATTGTCTTTGGGCATTTTTGTCAGTTTTGACTGCACTCAAGCTGCAAATAACGTAAGGATGCTTTTAACTAATTTTATTATATGTTTACACCAAGAACATGACTGGAGTTTCTATCAACATATACAGCCTAGTTATGATAGCTTAATAGAGCTATAGCCACAACTAGGCCAGGATCCTGGGTAGATAAACTAGCACAGGCTAAACTGAGCACCAACTATGATCTTGTCAGTAAGTCAGCTTGCTCATTTAAAAACTAGCTTGAATATGCATACTCCAAAAACCATCACTGATTTGCATTTCAGAAAGACATAACTATAAGAACAGCCACACACAGCATTATTAGACTAGTTTAATGACTAAATAGTAAATCACACCCTTAGTTACAGCAGCCCGAAAATCTAAATCAGATAGAGATACTGACAGTGCAAAGCTGTGTACATGTGTCCCTCATGCAAAAGTGTGAAGGACTAGGAAAACATAACCTTTTCATGTGCAAATTCTTGTTCTTTCAGTTCCTCCCCCAAATTTGAGGTCTGTTTCTGTTTCAATAACAGAATGAAAAAGAAACACCAGTTTTACTGAATGAAAAGCTATGGATGAACAAGGTCCTGTGCATCATTGATATCTGCTGATGAGACACTAGTAAAATGTGATGTTATTAAAACTTCCTTTTGTTTGCTGACCTCTAAACTATATTTTTTTTTAACTTTTTGTCTTAGATGACCAAAAACTTTTTACCTGAAAAACTGAATAGCATCTCCCTGACAGACCTCAGCTGACCCAATGTAAAACTCTCTGTCAGCTAGTGAGGTTATCAGTGTTGGGAGCTGGGTCCATCTCCCTGATGTCCTGGCAGTATGCTGTGAACAGTTTTATAAAACAAGGGTATGCTCTTTTGCATGCTATATGCAGTTAACATGAGCTCACTCCATTTCCTGAATCTCTGGCTACTTTCTGGAGAGTATGATTAGTCTTTGAAACCATCACTGCTAAGGTTTTCAGGGATGCTTTTTTGCTTTTGTGTTAAAAGTACTATTGGTTTAGGTTTGAGACAGAAGACCCTCTCAGTACAAATATTTTGAAGACAAAATAAATAAAAAAGAAAAAGTGGAAAGGAGTCAAGCAGGCAATTATTTGTAATTGAAAAAACTATTGATTTTCCTTTTGATACATAGTCTAAATTATCCCTCAAGAAAAGTAGTAATGCATCTTTAAACAGATTTATTGGTGCTAGCTGTAAAAAAAGTGGGTTATTTAACTTTAGCGCTATCACATTTTTCTGGTTTTATTTGATACAGAGATAGAACTTTAATACAGACACTGGAGAGAAGGTTTGATTCAGGGATCAAACAGGAAGGACTCTAGAACTTTTTTGTAAAGTTACATGAATGAAAAAAAAGAAAAAGAAGTTCTTATGGCTAACATAGAACATGTTTTCCCTAACTATGTGACCTATATATTTACTCATCAACAAGTAAGCTCTAAAAGACACCATACCCTAAAGTCCCACTGCTCAGAAGATGTTCCTTGTATCACTGTAGCTTTATTCTTTTCTCTCTGTTTCCCATTTGCAAGTCAGAGTCTCCTTAGTTTCCTTCCTTCCCACTGTCCGTTTGTCTAAGGGACCTCATGTTGTGCCTTATTGCCCAAGTTCAACCTTGAAGTGACCATGGAAGGCAACAAACTGCCCCTACAAAGGAGTCCACCACAAGTCTTATGTACTAGTATTCTCCAGCGGTTATCTAACCTACATTCAGATCTGAACTTCAAGAAAGTACAATTCAAATCAAATCCAAGACTGCAGTATTATAAACAAATAATTATACATCCATTGTCAGGACTTTGTACTGATATTTGCCTACCAATCAGCTGCTTCTGCAGTCATTGTTTTTTCCTGGAACTCCTAAAAGTTCATCTGTGAAGGTAGTTCATAAACTAATGTTATGAAAAAGGCAAGTTAAAGGCAGAATTACAGGGTGTTACAGTATAAAAAACTGCAAAATGGCTATAATTTTCCAAAGTATAACCATGTGTCTGGCTGGATAGATGGATGGCAGAAGAGAAAATCTGTGTAGTTCCTTTGACAGTGAAACTTACAAAGCATGTGCTCCTGTTGCTTTTGTCCCAGGTTCATATTTACCTTAATTTGATAAGGTACAAGTTACCATATAAACTTCCCTGCAGAAGGACATTTCATTATGCTTCTATACTCCCAGCACTGCCTTTTTCTCCTAGTCTTTTTTGTGTATATTCTCTCTAGTCTAATGATACAGATGCATTCGTGCTTTAATTGGTCTTTGGTGGGACTTACATCTCACATGCTGGAGATATATCCATAAGCTCTGTAGGGCCCTAGTGCCCCCAAAACCTCAAACTCATTTTGGTTGAAGTTGGTCAATGTGTTCAGTTTTTAGAGGAGATGATCACCAGAGACTTTGTCTTTTTCACATATATGTTATGGTGTCGTGAAACAGCTTAACACAGCTATTCTGATTTTTACCAGTCCCTTGAAAGAAGAAAAGTAAATATGCATGCATATAATTTGAAATAATGTGAATTTGTTGGGATTGCAATCCAAGCAGGAATAATGAAGACTGTTGAATAATCACAAAGTCACAAATATATTTTCAGGGATGTTAGAAACATATCACAATGATATTGCATCATCCTATATGATATAAAAATGCAATGGCAACAATGGATTTAAAATGTTTGAAGACTCTATGACCAAAAGCAGGCTCTAGTAAGCCAATGTGATGATAATTTGTAAATACATATACATGCATTCATGCCCTGATGAACAGCAGTGATGTGCTATTTTGTGTCAGTTACTGCACTGGGAACGTTGGATGAGAAAGGTGAGATACAAACACTGGTAGTGGAGCAGAGAAATGTGGGGGAGGACTGTTTAGTTATTATTATTATAAGGATCTATGTGTAAAACACAAGTAACGGGTAATATAACAAATCTATGCTCCTTTCCTGTCTTGTACATGAGGGCTTGCATGAAAACTTGCATTCTCTTGATGTCTGCGGAGAACAAAGGTGTGGGGCAAGACCATGTCATGTAGGAATGGCATGTAGGAAGCTGTAGGTGTTAAGGACTTTTGTTCCTAAAAGGGAAGCAGAAATGAATCCTATAGCCCATTATTTTATTTCCAGTAAATGGGAGAAACTTTGAGCAGAGAACATAAAATGCTTTAGAATAGTCTGGAGTTTTTTCCTGCATGAAAAGGATCCATCTTGTTGAAGAATGCTAAGAAATGTCTAAATCAACTCACCCCTAAGTAACAGAAAAAGAGAGGTTAGCCAAACAGCATCTGTAGTTTCTCTTCCAGCTACGTGTGGATTGTGACGCTTGTGTCCTAGCCATGCCAAGAGTTGGGAAAAGTCAGAATCCAATCTATTTCAACTTCCCCAACTGTATCAAAGAGTTTTCAGTCACCAAGGAGGGTCTGACCCAGATTTCTTCCCTTTCTTCTTAGTTTCTGTCTGTACCTATCTAGCTTCTACTCCCCAGGCCACAACTTTCTGAGCCTCATCTTCTCCCTCTCATGTTCCAAAACAATCTTATTGCTTCCAGGTCTTTTGCTCACTTTGATCTCTCCTCCTCTGTGGACATATTGCCCTTCTCTCTCTCTTTTTTTTCCCAGATCCACATTTCTGCTTTCTTGTAGGTCCTCCAGGTTGATTTCTCCCTTATTCATGTCCTCCTACTCCCTCAGGTTTCCCCCTTATATACTCAAGACCCAACTCTCTCTTACGAAACCTTCCTCTCACTAATGGAAGGTGGGAGGGAAATAAGGAGGGAATGCGGGAGAAAGGCTGCAGCCTTTCCAAATGTTGTGTTGTTGTGAATACTTCCCTTATTGTGCCTGTCTAAAATTTAGTTTATACAGGTGGCAGAATGAAATGTGCCATCTCATAATTAGTCCCACATGCACTGCAGGCAATTTATCATAAAAACAATCAGCAGTCACCATTTGATTCAGTGATTATCAGAAAATTGAGCTGAGGAAAAGGAAGAGAATAGGATAGAACACTTTAGCTTTTCAGAATTCTTTTATATTATATATTATATAAAAGTATAATTTTGCCTTAAAAGTAGTGACCAGTCCAAATTACTCTGTAATGAGTAGAGACACAGGGAAGCTGTTGTCTTGGACTTAACAATTTTTCTTTATCCCTGAATTTGTTTCATTTGATTTTGTGGTTTATTTAATAAATTGTTACAATAAAAAGAATCAGAAATACATGCAATTACATGGTGAGGGTAGGAGGCAGGGAGTCTATCCCTCCTTTAAGCATCAGAGTAGTTTGAATATAGGGAAGCAAAGATATCTGCAGGAGAGATAGTAGCCTTCCCCCTGCTCCTGCAAGAAGGCAAGTCTCTGTCTGTACTACCAAAAGGAGCTGCAGTGCTGTGCTGTCCTCCTGCAAGGAAAGACCTCCTGTGCAGGAATAACCAGTTGCTCTCTTGCCCTGCCTCTCTCATGCACCAATGCACTATGGGGCTCAACCCCCCAACCTGGTCTCCAGCAGAAGGAAGGATGTGAAGACTGCTGATGTTTCCTTGAGTTTATTGTCTCACAACAGTTTCAAAAACAGAGTAGTGAGGCAACGAATAAACTTTCTTCCTGCAATCTGCCAGAGTGTGCTCACTCTTTCACCTCCTGCGCCTTGATAGCTGGGACTCTTCCTCACCACTTCCCTTGCATCCCCTTCGTGTAGCAAGTCACTGCTAAAACAACTCACAAGCAAGCCAGCCTTTAAGGTTTTTCCACCATATGTTGCAAACTGATCATTGCAGTCTACAAGTCAAACTGAGTTTACTTTTTAAACAAACGATGTGTCAATAAGAAGAATGGACTAATGTTAACTTCTATTACCATAGACATGCCTGGAGATGAAGAGTGTTTGATCTATTGCTACTTCTTCAGGGCAACTTTCTTTTCCAAGAAAGGCTTGTATTGCTATGTTCTCTATACCCTCTGCTTCCATTCTATCAATGTTCCTTTTGTTTTAGAGGCTCTTCAGTTAAATTAATATAGTGATCAAAAGCACAGAAGTGAGTTCAGTCTGGGCTTAGATAATAAATCTAGAGTTGCTTGGATGAGAAATGAGACAGCTAGAATCCAGCCTTTGAGGTGAAATTTCACAACAGGTAGGTAGGCGAAGGTCATATTATTTTAGACAGAATATAACATGATCTTACTGATTCATTTTAAAAGGTGCAACATCTTGTTACTGTGCTGCACCGTTATATATGCTCCAGAAGCAAATATGCCCTCAATATTTGGCTAATTAACACAAAATACCCAATACAAACATTCCTCTGTTCCACTCCTGAAAAGCAGAAGTCATCCGTATCAATCCCAGAATCCACTCATCCTATGAAGTTCTTACATGCAGCCTGACATAGGACATGGCAAACACAAATAGGTGAATGGAAAATAACTTGACTCATTTCCCTTCATTAAACCTCCTGCTTATGAAACCATATTAAAACGGCAATCTTTTCTTACCTTTTAGCTGAAATAAAGCAACAGTCGTTGGCTATATATTCACATGAATGACAATTCATTTTCAGTCCAGCTTTGCACAAATTACTAGTATCAATAATTAAAAGTACACCCCAGCCTGACAAGACAAATAAAAACAGTCCTTCTCAGATGCTGTAACACTGATGTTTTCTTTCCTAGTTGTTCTTTGTTCATTTGAGCCCTGATTCCTCCGGAACAAAAGCGGCACCCAGCAACACACAAGCCATGCTGCCCTGAAGGGGGAAGGCAGAGTCACAGCACACATGGTCCTGCTAGGAGGGCCACAAACAGGTCACTGAGCAAAACTCACACTGTTCCCGCTCTAAGGAGAGACTAGACATCCTGCATGTGCTTACTGACACATGTAAGCTCCTTCCCATATTGCACGGATACTGCTGGCTCATGCAGAGGTTTCTTACTCCGCCGCATGGCACGTAGCTGGCCATCTGCAGCCTCTTTCCCCTGACTGCACAGGGACCCTTGCGTCCCCACATCAGCTCCTGAGCTAAATGTCTGGTCAGGCAATGTGGATAAACACACTCTGTCACCTTCCTTGCCCTGTTGCCTCTTTTCCTCCTGCCTGTCCTAGTCAAACAGTATTAATCCAGAATGTCATTTGAGAATTGCCTTATTTTTAAAACCTCTCTAATCTCTACGTGGCAAGTTGGGCCATCAAAGGAGTGCTGAGCAGGAAGCAGGATGGAACATGTCCCGAGTTTTCTGCTGTATCTCAAGACCATGGAGATTGTAGAGGTGGTGACTCCTCTTCACACCAGTTGGGCTGTTGTTTTCACACCAGTGGGCTGTTAACATTGGAAGCAACAGTATTTCACCAATGTCATCACTTAAACATATAATATGACAGCAACTATAGACTGATTAGCATAAATCAACATAATATCCACTTTTCAGCATTAGTATTGAAAATTTTCATCTTCAAATAGTGTGTGTGTGCAGTGGGGGGACAATATATTGCGAATTGTAATGATTTTGGTGTAATGAAGCACCCTCACATGACAAAATCTGTATGTATGGTATGTGTGTGCAAGATATAGTGTACACACATAGACATGCATATAATAGATGTAATGCTGCAGCCATAGTATCAGCATCATGCATTCCTCTAACAATAACATGGCAATTGTTCTGTGATCTTTTCTTAGATTTAGAAAAAAAAGACAACTCTTTTTCCCCAGGAACTATCATGGCAAGAAACATGAAGAGACGAGGGATGTATTCATTTTGATTTCAAAGCACATCAGCATGTCTTTCCGCGCCCAAAGGGTCATCACGCATAGAGTCATGTAAATAGAGACTGCTTAAAAAAATAACTTGAGGTCACTGAGAGTCAGACCTCTAGGTTTGAATTACAGATAAACACATTTCAAAGTGCAAACTTTAGAAATAAGGTACAGAGGAGAACAACCTTACATGGCACTTCCATCAATTTTGATAGAGCAGTTTCAATTTTCAGTGTAATAATTCAAAGGTCTTGTGGCTTTTTGACAACACTGAGCACTCTTTCCCTCCTCCTCATTCTCTGTCCTTCCCTCTAGTGCTACAAGCACGAGCTCTGAACATCACCCATTTGAAACACATCCACGTGTGCTTTCCTGGATCACCAATTATTACCGTGTTTCACTTAGAAGCAAAGGAACTTTCAGTTCATTCCAGGTCAATAGCTCTTCCAATTTCTACACTTAAGGCAGCATTTTCCTAAACACAGATCTTCTGGGGATTAATATGGTAAACTCATTTTGGGGCAGAAAAAAAGTACAAATAAAGGAGATGTACTGTGTAGTGCACGAGAGCAGTCCTTTTCCTCTCCTAAGGGATAAAACTGCAAATATAGGCTTTCTAGCAGGTCAGGATGCACGAAGTCTCCCTTTCCTTCACTTGCAAAAAATGACAGACAATACTTGGGGAAGATCTTCAAGTAAATTATAGTTATCACTCTCCTCTCTTTTTCTCCCAACTGCCACTCTTTTCCCCAGTATTTCAGGAGGCAGAAAGCTTACTTTATACCTTGCTTGCCCACATATGGCATTGCATCTTGGTACTGACCTTTTCAATCACACTAATGTCAATAAAGCAATATTTTTTTTAAAGAAAAAAGGTCTTAACCTGGCTTGTGAATTAATTTCTTTGGCAAAGTTATCTATGTATGTTTAAAAATGCAGAATAGGCATCCCTAAAAACATAGACAGATCCTGTATATACAGACAGATCCTGAAAGAGATGCAAGTTCACAGTTATGACTCCTCTAAGATGTTAGGTCACTACTGCTTTCAAGGGCAGTTGATGCTGCCCTTGATGCCCCAAAGCAGTTTATGCTTTCAAGGGCACAAGATGAATTTTTGGATTCCAAGAGGAAACCATCTGACTCTTCCACCTTAACCTGAAACAAGCTGAGAGTCTATAGTTTTCCACTGAACATTCTCACTCCTTTCTTGCTGCTTCCAGGCAATCTCATAGTATTTCCAGATTGATGAAAACAAGTGATGCTGACATATCTCCAAATCCTGCTGCTGTGATATTTCCAACCCATTTCAGCTAACATTTCTGTAAGTATTTGGAATGTATAGTACCGCTCTGAAGTGAGCTGTGGATTCATGGGCTTTCTTTGGGTAGTTTGGTAAAACCTGCTTTGAAAACATTGGCACTTTTGTCCAAGCATAAGGCTGCATGTGGTACTCCAAAAATAACACAAAACTAAGGGGTATTACTAAGGGCCAGTTTAATTTTTAACATATCATATAACACACTGAAAAAGTAGCACAAGGTCAAGGAAAACATCCACTATTTAATTTGACTTGAAGCCAAAGTAGTGGTGATGTTTAAGACCACACTTCCAACCCTGAATGGAACTTCTTTTATTCAGTCTTTCCAACTTCATTGAAACTTTCCACTCTCCTTACCTTCAGCTGCCTTTTTCATAGCAAATACATTACAACTTTGGAGGGTACCCCTCTTTCTCTCTCTCCCAATCTGCCAGACAAATGAGGAACATTTTAACTTCTTTGTAAGTCACATTCTGCCTCCATTTCTATCCTGGGCTACATCTCAGCAGCTTGAGAAAAATCAAAGCAGCATCAAAAATGACAGAATTTGATCTTACAAATCACCAAATTCTTCTTTCCAAATAATTTTGTTCCTCTGTTCTTACACAATAAGAAGATGATTTTACATCAAAGGTAACCATGACAGCACCATGAAAGACTTCTTATTTGTTTGGTAGGTGGGTTAAAGCACTTCTTCAGTTCTGCATGCCAATTAACATTACTACCAACTGACTCTTAAAAAAATCACTATTTCAGTCATTAAAAAGGTAAATCTGAATGTAAGATTTGCTAAGCCTGAGTGGATACGATCAATAATTTACATATTACTGGATAACAAGTAAAGAAAAGAAAAATAACCGCACCAGTTTCAGGATATATGTAGTTGTCCTGTGAAAGTAGATATATTAAAACATTCCTGCTATATTTTATGACTCTACATAAATATCAAAATAAGTTCACAAGTTGAAAATAGAATGTGCCAATTGTAAAATCACCGCTCACAGCACTTCAGTTTTGCCAGTTAAATCTTCCGACTAATAGCATTCTGCAGGCAGTTGTTCTCCTGCTCACGAGCCAAACCACACATTGCCTTTTGAATGTGCGTAGTATGAACTCAGACAGGAAATGTAGTCCTGCCATAACACGTTCAAAAGGACTCAGGATAAGGGAAGCCATCATAGGCACTAGGGGTAACATAAGCCCTCTTGTGTACAGTAGAAGGGACTGAGATGAAGCATTTTTTATGCAAGGGCATCTTCATGTTCTCAGGATTATCCCATACTGCTTTATCCTTTCATTACATTTGCTGTTACTGGTCCTAAACAAAATACTCATTATTGCTCATAAATTATTTTCTTGACACTAAAAGATCATGCTGAGATGACAGGTTAATTCTCAGCAGAACCTTATTGGCAACAGTGGACTAAACCTCTCCTCCATAGAAGCATACCCCAATACCAAGAGGTTCTCCTAATCCTACAGAACAAGATCAGACGCTCCCTTAATTGCAACAAAACGTCCTAGAGCCCCTCTTGAGGCACTTGGCTACTCTATGAGGAACTGAAAGGAAAATGCATTTCAATGATCATCTGCTGGAACAGGTCATCTTCTCTCAATTTGTTTCCAAGTTAGAATTTTGGAAGGGGCAAAGAGTCGCCACTACCTATTTATTCTTGCATAGCAGAGGCCTCTCTCAGCCTAACTGAAGGGCTCCTGGTGTGTCTGAATCTTAGGATATTAGAGGTCTACAGTACTGGGTACAGTTCAGCTGAAGACCTCAGCTCCCCATAGAAATCAGACCACGATGTGGGCATCTCTGAGCAGCTTCCCAACTTTGGGGAAACTCAAACTAAGGGAAAAGAGCAACAAAGAGCAAAGACCAGGCAGCATCTTTCCTTGAATGCTCCAGGTGGAACAGCCTTTCTACGGATAGTCCCTTTCCAGCCTGCTTTGTCTTGCCTTGCCTTGCCTTTCCTTCCCTTTTTTATTTTTTTTAAACACTTACAGTCCTCTGCCCTCATTCTGTGCTGGAGCTTTATTTAAGCCTCTTTGCTTGGAGTCCTTAACTGGATCCCCAGTCCCCATGGTGGATCCCAGTCTCCACGGTGGATTGCCTGTCCCTGCATTGCTTCATTAGCAAAGGTGGCCTGCTGCTTTGCCAGCATCTTAAAAGGCCCATATGCCCTCTTACCAGGATTCACACTGGACATTTGTAATTCTGCCCAAGAAATTATCCAGGTCTCAATTCCCAGTCCTAAACTCTAGCCAAAACTGCTTCTTTTACAGAGAAAGAAAAATGTGTGAGTTAAGCCTAAAGTTTGTTCTTCCATAACATTTATGCATAGAACACATTACTGCTATTATATTCTGAAATACATTTATTTCACGCACACAAAAAATAAAAGTCACATTTTGTAAGTGCTTTGCTCTCCCTTTTTTTTTCTTTCCTCTTTATGTTGAATACACCAACAGGGGCACACTTTATTTCAGTATTGACTTGGATTTTGATGAATATGCTTCTATTTCATTTATTCTTTATTTGTGCAAAAGCTAGGTAGTATTTTTTGTATTGTTTCCCACTTCTTTTTTGATTAAACTGTTTTATTTGATTTTCCAGAAATAAAGCACTGTAGAGATAGAGAGAAAAATACATCAACCTTGATTCTCTACTGACTCACAACTTTGTAAGCTCTGACCCAAAAGCCCACCTTAACTCACTGGAAATAAGAGCCCAAAGGGAGACATCAGAGAAGAAGCTTTTCAGAAAGTGACTACCTAAAGTGCTAATCACAGGAGGATAAGGCCTTTTTCACCTAAAATTAACCAGACTGTTCAGACGAAAACACTAAACCTACTACAATAATAACAGACGATCCAAGTCAATCCTTTGTAACTGAATCAGTACAGTCAGTGATATCAAAAGCCAGTTGAATTTTGCTGTCATTATTTAGCATGCTTCTCCTTTGCAAATATCTTTCTAAATGGGGCTGAGATTTTCTAATTATTTGCTTCTTCTTAGCAGAAAATTTTTCTGAGAAAAAAAAAAATACTGCTATCTCAAATTCTTAGGTAGTATATATTAAAACATCATTTTGCTACGTGCCCACAAAAGTCCTTGGCCATAAACTAAGATCTAGACAAGAGTTTTTTCACTAAATCAGCCCGCAGCAGCAGAGGGGTTACACTAGTGCCCCATACTGTGGGAAAGAAACTCACTGTTGTTTATTCGAGCATCCTGAGAGGTAACCTAAACCTCCTGGGGAATGGGAACCCAGGTACATTACTACATTCAAGACTCCAATGTATCCAATGAACTCTGACAAGTGAACCTAATGCTACTACTACCTCATCCACTTTCACACTTGTTCCCCATCCTCCTTGGCACTCTGTCCAACCTTTACCAGTGAGGACCAACCTAATCATGCAGCATTTGGTGACTGCTTTCACAGACCACTGGTTCCCAAGCTGTTAACTTTCAGTTAAAATACCAACAGCCAGAGAAACATTAATTCTTACAAAGAGGCCAGAGGAAAGGGAAAGCAGATAGTAGAACCTTTTTTTTTTTTTTTTCTAGTGCAGAAAGCATAAGGCCAGATCCGGGAGTGAAGAAGTGGGTCATCCCTGTGATCTTTCAGCAAGTGAATGGCAGGTATTAGGAGCAGAGCCTGCATGCTTCTAGCTATGGCTCCCAGTGTGACATGAACCCCTGGTTTGCTCCACATGTCAGTCACACCTGGGACATGTCTGTGGGCTTTTTGCAGACATTTAGAAGCTCCCAACCTTCCCTTGTGAGTCAAGAAGCAGCTGCAGCTGGTGCTGAGCTGAGTATGAATTAAGGAGCCCTGCTGAGAAATGGCACGGGTGCCTGAGGCCTTGCCCCAAAGGAGTGCAGTCTAACCCAGGAAGCTGCAGCAAGGTGCAGCCAAACAAGAGATGATAATTTCCAGGAAACCTCAGAGCAGATCACTGGCCAGGAAGAGAATCAGTTTCCCTCCACAATGCCCATTGCAGTGTCAGTCTTCATCCCTCTTAAGTCAGTCTGCCTTTAAAAAAAAAAGGAGAGAGAGAAATGGTGTTTGGGCCTCAGATGAGCCTGTGAAAGGTCTCCAGGCTGCCAAGCTGTGAGCTACTATCAGTCGTGCTTGCTCGACTGTACCTCTCACAGCATCCTTGCTTTTCAGGGCCATCAACCTGCTCGCTTTGCAAACAAACAAACCGAACTCTGCCACCCTATTGCCAGGAGCTGGCCATGCAGCTGAAGTCACAAGGACCTTACAGTAGAAAGCGACTGTGAATTTATTTATATGCTCAATAAAGGAATGGAGTGGTAGATAGAAGTCTTCAGTGCAGAAATGGAATGAAGAAGGCCAAGCATTCTCTTATGCTCTAATGTACTCCATATCTGATTTTAACTTCCAAGTCCCTGATGGATAGTTCACACTTATAGAGTTGCTAAAAGATGTATGCACATTGCCCTGATGCTCCTTCTCCAGAATCAGCAAGCAGAGCAACCGTGAGCATTAATAGCGTTGCTCCTGCTGCAGTATCTGAATGCTGAGGTGGCCAAGCCTCATTTCCTTGTCAGTGCAAGGGATTTCAGTTTGCTAATGTGAAGATAAAGTATGTATTTCCAGAGCTAGTATCATCTGAGAGGTTTCTCTGACACTGTGACTAAACGCTGCGGTAGTCAGAACAACAGAACCACAATTTTGAAGAAGCTGATTTCACCCATAGATTCCTAGGAATATCTTACACTGCCATGGATGCAATAAAGCATTATAGACTTAGCCTGTCTGCTAAGTCTATATGGCAACTGCAGATTAAGTTATGAAGAAGCCACATATCCAGCCTTTATGTAAAGTTTTCTAAAAGACAGTAACATAAATTTAGCAGTCTTTCCAAATGGGAACAGCAAGAGAGAATATTTTCACAGTAGTTTTCCTCACTATTGCCTGCCTCTTTCCCTGTGAAAGTGAGCAGCATTTATGGGACCAATGTTTGGAAAAGAAAGCTTGAATAGCAATGTCAAAGGGTAATTGGCACAAAAGAGGGCCCTATATTTGGAACAAGGGGAATTAAGTTTTCTTAAGCACATTGGGACCACAGAGGGCTTGCTGTTGATAGACTCACAAGTAATACTACCAGGTTCACACCAAGGGTCATAGCCTGTAGTGAGACAACAGTTCCTTAGAGGAGTGAGAGCAGGGTCATGACTCCATATGCAGCTGATTGATCCTCAGAGCTCAAATCTGAGAGACTTGTGGGTAAAAAACATGTAATTAACAACATTCAGTTATACTTAGCTTTGATGGGTTTACACTGAGGTGATAATCAATTCATATTTTTGCTTTTCAGTTACTACCTGAAAGCCAGTGGAAGAGTTTGAAATGATACATGGCTAAGGGATTTTATTAGCAGAATCCATTAGTTAACAGGTTACATACAAGGTAAAGTTTTGCAGCTGCTGGAAGCCTTTCTTCTCATGGGCTTGTGTCTGGGGACCAGTCGCTAGTTTCCAGTCTGCAGGACAGAGGCTTTGAAACCTTGAGAAATGACACTAAATCTATGTGCAGCCAAGTCACAGATTCAGCTCTCAGGTGGTGGGAGTTTTTGCTCATCACAGTCAAGAGTAGAAAAGTGCATCTAAGTCACATTTCCAACCTATTGATTGTGAGTCCCTTATCACCCAGAACAAACCTCAAGAATATTTAAGATGACCTGAAGGTCAACTAGATTTAAGAAACTCTAAATATTGCCCTCTGCCATATACTTCTAGAGTGTCCTACACGCTGTTTTTCTAATGCCAGTTTTCAGCACAAGCTGCCTGTTTGCCACTTAAAAGGACCTATGGGTTGGGAGCAATACTCAGTTGCTTCTATAGAGGCTCGTTTCTGTTTCTGTGGACAGCACACATTATTTAGATGCAAGGCTTAAACAGAAGCCCATGACTCCTACATACAATCTTTAAAAAAAGTCTTCTGTGTTTGCTTGAAACATCTGGGAAAAACAGCAGAAGTCTTTCTGAATCTTGTGAGAGTTTTGAGTCACTTGTAGGTGTGGTGTGTAATGTCCTAGGGATATCCCTTTGGATTCCTGATGAGGATTATGTAACAAGAAGAAATTGCTCCCTAAATTAAATAAATATAGAGATATGGACTTGGGAGTTTGGCCAGTGGTAGGTGAATAGTGCAATCAATAAAGCTCATAGTTATGTACTCTTCTATCAAGCCTCAGTGCTTGCATTCAAGGAACTCCTCCAAAATCCTCCACACGGATTAGATTGCTATGATTAGTATTAGGAAAAACACAACACAGTTAATGCAACTGGCCCCCTGAAATCAACAGAAATTCTGCCATTTACTTCAGTCAAGCTAGGATTTTTTCTAATGTGTCTTTTCCAACTCTAATATCTATGATCTTGAGCACATTACTAAATTGCCAATGGGATCTGCCAACCATCACAGTCCCTGATTTGTCAAGTACTCTATTTGTATTCACCACATCTCTGTCGTGTTAAGGATTCCAGTAATAAGCTATTAAAGACATTTAATGTTACCAATTTAAAACTGCAAAACACAAACTACTGAGGTGGTGAAGTTGCCAGAGGAGACATCAGGCCCTATGTTAGAATATCTGATTCACCAACTCCTATATGTGCAAAGCCTACAGATTGGATAATTATAGCTCCATAGTGTGTTTATTAGACCCAAATTCAGTGCAGTAATTGAGGCAGAATAGAGACTAACATATCAGAGGTGTTTAGAGAAGGATTGCTGTGATACAAAGGGTTGGAAAATGTGGACGAAAAAAGATGGCTTACTAAAACTTACTTTTTTTTCTCCTGAAGTGTCCTCCCATTTGTAATGCAGCTACCTAATAGTTATTGATGCAGTAACATTACACACAATCAAAGGCATAGTAGAGGATATTGTTATATTATATCATGCTTATTACTTAGAAAATCTCAAAATGCCTTCTCAGCATTTAATCAGATAGAGATATTATTGCTTTCAAGTAGTTCTGCTGAAAAAAGGAGGATCTCATATGTCACTTATTTTCACTAAGTTATTAATGAAGGAGAAAATATTGATGGCTAGATAGTAAGACTAATCTGGTATCAATTGTCTGTGCATGTTAATGGTTAGTGTACGCATGGAGAAACAAGTTACAGATGTTTAAAGAATGATGGTAGATCAGATAATAGCTAAACACTAGAAGTGGCTGTAAGTATTTGCCTTGCAGTCAGTGGTGGGAAAGCTGGAGTGTATGGTCAGAATGCCAAGGAAAGTGTTGGATTCCCACTTGGCCTGTACAGGGACAACATAGGACATAATTGTTAAACAAATGTATTATAAGAAACTAAAAACCCAAAGACAGCACTCTGAAAACCAAGGGACTACGCCAAGTTTCCTTTAAGCTAAAATGCAGGAGACAAAATAATGAAGATGTTTTGATAAAAAAAAGAGAGAATTTTATCCTCTCTTTTATAATTCTTGCACTTTCCTACTTAGATTAATATGCACCAGCATTTATTAGACATTTGACTTAGCCTGTGTGGTTGATGCAATTCTATTGAAAGGTTTTTCGTATTTGTTTTGCACTGTATTTCAATCTCAGTTTGGATCCAACTTGAAGTATCCCTGTTCATATACCTGATTACTCATTGACAGTTCTGACAATAATTCTTGGTTAAATATTTTTTGAATTCTCAGAAACGAAGGGCAAAGGCAAATCTAGCTTTGTGTCAAGTTCACTGTCTAGTGTGACTCAAAATGCTCATCTACTTCGGAAGCTTTTTCTGTGTAATTTTCTTCTAATGAAGTACATTTTTGGAGAAAACCATCTGTTTAAGCAATACTGAGACACTTTAATTTGGGTAGGGATCATATGGCTCTAGGGGTACCTTCAGTCTATTATTGTGTAATTCAAAATGTCAAAAAAAATCAGAAGTCATTCAAACCAATCTAATGAATTGATAGAAATATATCATTTTTTTCCCTGTTTAACTAAATCTATATTTTCAAGATGAAAAATTGGCTGCAAATTTTCACTCAGTCTAATTGAAGTTTTTCTCTGAAAACATTGATAGAACTACCCTTCAGTTATCACCCCTTCAGGAAATAACTTGTTTGCAAGTCAATTTATCAAAATCACACTTTCTAAAATAAAAATAATAAGGTATTTCAGATTTATCTTTTGAATCTCTAGAAACAGTAGAATAAAGAAAAAGCAAAAAGGAATGAAAGACTATATTTTATAGTTTCTGTAAGTCCATATTAGTATTTAGTACCATATTCTTTTAACAGAGTTTGGTTTTCATCACTGAATTCACCTGATTGATTGATTGATTGGTTGTTCTTTCTATAAGCCACACAAATTCAGCTAAATTTCAAGAAGTGGATTATGTCACATCATTTAATTATATAAGACTTGTTTAATGAAATGAAAAAGACATCCTAAAACTTTTACTATGCAACGACTGTATGTTGGGAAGTAATTTACTGTTAAGATTAGAAGAAAAACTAGCTGTATTGAGTGTATTTGACCTCGCGGTAGAGTTGTCTCTGTCTTTAATGATGGCTTCTTGGAAGTCAGAAAATGGAATCTGTTGCCCAAAATATTGACATGTTTCACTTAACAAGAATGGAGGTACTTGGAATATTTTATGAGGCAATGGAAGCAACACAGATTCTTTTTTTTATTTAATTATTTAATGTTGGGCAATGCTTTGCAATATGTTATGATTTTTAGTTCTACTTGTGCACAAAGAATTATCAGCAAGATAAGAATAGAAATGTTCTCAGCTTTGCAAGCAATTTTCTTGATTAATTTCTTTGTATAAAGCAGCAGAGGGAGCTCATACATTATTTTTGGTGTATCACACAAAAATGGTAAATTACATGTGGACACACGTGTGCACACACCTACATGGCTGTGTGACATAGATCCATGGGTATGTACACATGCAGTCTGTTCAGGGACGAATTACAGCTCTTTGGTGGCTATGTCTGCACTAATCGCACAGACCAACAGGAGCAGACGTGCACAACAAAATGCTTGGGCCTGGATAGAGGACACTCATATCACGCACCATTTGGGGCAGTCTTGCTGGCTTAGCTGCTGTCTGGTCTATAGGAGCAAAAGCTAAGCTGTAGTTTGTGTGCATCAGATAATAGGCTCCTGGAGTGCTGCTTCCAGGTTAGTTTTATCATAACCTACATGGGTCCAGTTCATGCCCACTGAGAGCGTACCATGGTGCAATCCAAAGTGTAACTTCTTAGGTAGTGAGGAGGCACACTTCAAAAGCAAGCTCCCAATCCATGCTAAAACACCACCATAGATGCAACAACAGCATCTTCTAGGTACCCAGCTTGATAAAATTTTCAGATGCCCAAGAAATGGGATGGATGGATGATATCAATGTAGGCCTCCATCCTCTGCCCAAGAAGAATGTTAGATGCCTAAGTGTTTGGAGTTTTTTTTCCAATTTTCATCTAAGTCTCTGTAATTTTTTGCAGGAAATATTTAATAATTGAGGCATAATAAAAAGTCACTTAAAGGACTAGGCAAACTTCATAAAGCTTATTGTTTGTATCTGTTGGAAGGAGTTCTTGGGAATGTAGACCTGATTTGGCCCTCTGAAATCTGTAAATCTGTGGTATAAAGAAGCATTATACGCTTGCACTGAGGAACTTCTGGAATTTGCTGGACAGCTCAAAGTACAATTGCTCTTTCCTTTAAGAATATATAGCATATTTCCTCCTCTATACTCAACACGCTGGATCAACCAGTCTACCAAAAGCATGGCTTGGTTTCCCAACTCCCTCCTATAATAGCCTAGGAGAAAACAATCTTGGTGCAATGGAATTGTACTTTGATGGAGAGCAAGGCCATAAGAAGAAGATCTCATATCCTCCTAGTATGTCTCATACATGGCCGAACAGTGCTAAGGCCCGTAACAGGAAAGTGTGAAAATACAGATCTGTTGGTATCTTTTCCTTCCAGACTGGGCTGAGATCCTGTGAACAGCAGAGGTAGGGTGACTGGAAAAGTGTGAGTAGGGGTTGCAGGGAGAAAAAGGGAGAAAAAGGAGATACAGAATGGCACAAAATGTTTGTGTTTTGGGAAAAAAGAAAAGAAAAGAAAAGAAAAGAAAAGAAAAGAAAAGAAAAGAAAAGAAAAGAAAAGAAAAGAAAAGAAA
>JAUBOD010000248.1:135309-155179 GCA_032353885.1 Nothura maculosa | reverse complement strand
TATGTGATATATAAAGGTTGTATTGTATAGATTAACAGGCTAATGAAGAACTGAGGGAGTGGATGTCTGTATACACGCATGTGAACCTTACGAAGACAGTGGGTGGAGAGAATTGTCATTGCAAAGCTTGCTAATTACAAAATGCATTAATGTTTTATTAGCCCTTTATCGGTAATTAATCACCTACTTTGATGAAAAGTTCAGTATTACAAATGCGCTGTGGAAATTGTCCCTTAAATGAGAGTCATGTTTTATGGGTTAACCAGAACCACAGCATAGATACCAATGTATTCCCCTCAGCTTACAGGAAGGGAGCTCCGATGCCTCAGCATCATGCCTGTGTCTACACAGGCAGCAGCTTTTGAGTGTTTGCAAAGTCAAAATAGTGTGGAGAAGGGAAAAAAAAAAAAGAAGAGAAACTGCAAGCAGAAGGGGAGGAGGTAGTATACTCAGTGGTATTCTTCAGGTGCACAGTTTGAATAAAAATGCAAAACAGGATGCTCCCATTCAGTAAATATTATCATTTTTATTCACTCATTAATTAAGTTGCTTAATTGCTGCTGTCAAAAGACTCTTGAGTTTGTGATTGGGGTTGTTGCACTGTTTTGATAGTAACTGAAGACTGAAAAAGGCAGTATCACTCAGCTTGCTCTTTACCTGATAATAAGGAGGCTTTGGTGTTAGAAGATCATAATGAAACTGCAGAGTTTACATATGGAAAAAGATAGATATTTCCAGAAAAATAGAGGAAGGGGAAGGTCAGTTTTACGAAACCCATCAGATATTATATCACTGGTGTGATTGATGCACCATAGCCAGCATATTATCATTTCAGTCATTACTCTGTGAAAATCGTTTTTATGCAAAATATTTCCCCTGTTTTAATCTAACTTTCCCACGAGGGCCCAGAAATGGAAATGGGCTCAAGCTGTGTCAGTCAACACAATTATAAACATATCTTTTCTAGATCTGTCTCAGAAGGATTATTTTAAGCTGTTTTAGGAACCATCTCTTCTAGTATGCCAGTCTGAAAAATAGCCAACATTTATGGCATATTAGACACATATTTCTGAGGTGTTATTTTATGCATGCCAGGATGATGATCAGTTCATATCACTCAAGACAGTATTAGAATCACTTTATTTCAGCCATCACACCTCACCAACTTAAGAGTATGTCTGGTCTGACTGACTTGGTCAGCATCACCAAGATTCAGTTTTTGATTCTTATTACTAAAGAAACTAAATGGAAAAAAGGTAATAACAGATCATTGAGAATTGGCTAAAACACTCTGATCCATAGAGCTCTTAGTCTTTGAAAGGACTCCTAGAAAAGTCTTCCACTGTATCTCAGTACATCCCACATAGTCCTACCCATGTCTCCCATCTTCTGATGAGTAGAGACACGTAACATCAAGTTATGCAATGCATTTTGTTACACAGGCAATCATTCTCTAGGAGAGAAGCAAACATAGCAGACTGTTTTGAACATCTCATCTCCAGAAGCTGATCCTAGATTCATTCAGCTGGAAGCCTACTGACTAACAGCACCCTGAAGCTTTAATGATCAAGTTTTTAGAGTGTTTGGAAGTTCCTTGAAAAAAAATAGTAGCATAATTCATGATTTGCAAGGACTTGCTGGGTTCATTTTCAATTCTACTAGAATGAAAGGAAAAGCAAAATTTGTATTAAAAATGTGCCATTTTACACATGGAAAGTATGGAAAGTATGAATAAAGAAAAGTTTTCAAATACATCTAGTCTCAGGATTACTATTCATCTGAAAATGTCATAAAACAAGCCCCTTCATATTACAACATTAGCAATTTCATGGGTCAGCATACCCTTTCAAAGTCTGCAGGCCTAGAAGGTTGCTGACTGATGAGTTGGAAAAGCTTTACCTTGGGACAAGCTGAGAAGGTTGGCGGCTTCAGCCTTCTCCCAGTGCCTGGACATCTAACCTGCTTGTCAGGTACCAAACCACTACAATCTACAGGGCAGTGTATTCAGTGCAACCATGACTGATTTTAGCTTGCATTAAAAGGTTTCATTGTAAACACCGACTTCTATGATACCAGATAGAAAGACTCATTTCCATCACGTTTCTCCAATAGTCAGAGCTCAAATCACTATGTTTGTTTCTATGTTTTCACAAAAACAGCAAAAGCCTTCAATGGTTCATTTCACTGCAATATAAACCCAAAGCAACAGTTTTTTTCATAGGGTTTTTGTCATCTGCCCTTGAAATTGGGTACTCATTGGGAAGAGGCGTGTCCTTATCCCAGCACAGCTTCCTTCCCTGACACTAATACATCCTCCTGGCTGCAGTGATTATGTGGGAATACCCCAGTACTCCCCTTCCTCCTCCTGGCAAGAGCACTGGGATATTCCCACACTGGCAGAGCATTCCTGACACTCACAATATACCTCCTACCCTAGACTGAGCATAGAGTGTGAACATTCCCAAAGAGTTAAAGACATAAGAGTTTTGCCTCTTCTGCTCTGATAAGAGCAAAAACCATTTCTTGTTCTTCCCCTTGACTTTTCTTGTTGCCACTTTTCATGCTAGCTTTTGACTCTACTGTCTAATAGATTCTTCATCCTGTCCCATGTATCAGAAACTGCAAGAGTCAATGTAAAAGAACAATAATTTTCAGAAGAAAACTTTGCTTCATTGCTCTTCCTGACAGAGTTTCTCAGGTGTATTCTGAAGCTTATTTAGGCTTCTCTTTTTCTTCAGTGACCGTAGGTTAAATTATGCTCTGATAAAAGGAGAAATGAGCCCAAGGAAGAGACCTAAATAAACCTAACAGATCAAGTAGGTGATATAAGTTCTTGATGTAAGTTCTCAAACAGCCACCTAGACCTAAGTAGTTCCTTAAGTAATTCTCTGATATAGCAGTGGTAGTCTCTGCCTAGAGACCGTGTAATAAATTGCAGGCACACGTTATTCCCTGAAGACTCAGCAGACAAGCACTTTGAAAGCTTCCTTGAAGGGGAGGAAAGAAAGCACAGAAGTTTAGTGGCTGTCCTTGCGCCTCTGTTTCCCTAACGCTTTTCCCCAGCACTATACAGTTAGAACAGAAAAGGACCAATTAAAAGGAACAGGCACCCTCAGCACCGTGATACCTCCCTGACCATCAGCACAAGCCCCAGCCTTCCATGGCACCCAGCACCATGACGCAAGGGCCACCACTTGCTCCTCCAAAACAAAGGGACAATGCCTTACTGACACCAAAACAATGTCCTAGAGCTCTGGTTAGTTTTGCCAGGCGCTGGCAGAAAGGGTAGAAAGACCCCAGAGAGATGATGATGACAGATGATGGTCACTGGGCATTGGCACTGGAAAAGCTCTGTCATGCTCGGGACTGCGAGTTATCAAAAGAGAACACCTAACTCTCTTCCTTTCCTTCCTTAAAATACTGAATTTTCAGAGGATGATTACACCCTCAAGCCTGTAATAACTTGCACGTCAAAACTGCCAAGGCAGACCTTCTTAGCAAGAGTTTCTATAGGTATAGGGGCAGAGAGAAGAGAAGGAGACATTGCCATGTGCCCCTTTGCCCTAAGGCCACCCATGGCCCAGGTAGCAAGTCCCCATGGCTGCATGGGCCTGCAGCCACTGCGCTCGTGGCATCAGGCTGGAGACCGCCCACCCGCAGCGGGCTAGGAGGCCTCTCTGCTCCGCTGGCAGAGGCCCGGGTGGCGCATTGACATGCGCCGGAGTTGAGGCAGGGGTCGGGAGGTGAACGGGAGTTCAGCAGCAGGCTGACGGATGGCCCAGCGTGTGTGGGAGGGGGTACGTCTAGAGGCCGGGAAGGAGTCACCCGCCGTTCATCCCACTGGAGTGAAGTTCCTCTCAGCGGTAGCTCCACCGCTGATGGATCGACCCGTGGCCCCGCGGTCGGGGCGGGCGTGTTGCAGCTCCTCAGCAGATGTGCGCTGCCGCACTCCGCCACGCTGCCGACACGCACCGGCTCCGCGTTGCGGCACGGAGGTTCGGTGCAAGGGACGAGCAGCAGGGAACAGGGATGTGCATGGAGGAGGATTTGTTTGATTTATCCCCTCTTGTCCAACGTGAGGAGATGAGACGACAATTGCATCGCTTGCAAAACGGGTGCAAAGTTTGCACGCTGCTTGCTTCACCTGTTGCTAAGGGAGCACGGTGCATGAGCCGCAGGCTGCTGGAAGGATATCATCTATGGTGTTTAGAAAGACAGCTGAAGTTTCACTTTGACAGCCCTGTCCTGCAAAGCACAGCACACGCTTCATGGCTCCCAATTTCCAGGGGCTGGACTAGCACTCAGCACATGAGAAGACTGGATTGCCCAAATATAATCACTAGTATCCTGTAAATGATGACACTTCTCAAGCCATACTGCAAAGGAGGCAAAAAGATTCCATTTTGCTGCCCCTCAAGTTCTAATTTTGCGGCAGATTTTAACAATGAGGGGCTTCAGAATAAGTATCTTGAAATATATATTTTTCTATATTTAAAAAAATAGCATGAAATGGAAGTGATTATTTTATCTTCCAGTTGAACCATGATGGATCAAAGCAAGAAAGTATGTAGCTCAAAACTGACACATCCCTAAAAATTTCATGATTGTTGCTATTTGATGTGACATGTCACAGAATTTTATGTCAAGCTAGAAAAAATATGACAACTTATGTGTAACATTTTCAGAAACAGAGTTTAAGTGCAGTATTGAGAATGTATCTGCAGGATTTTTAAATCCTGCTTGTTCTCAGACGTAAGAAAAGCAAACCCATATGCTTTAAACTTCTGCACCCCATTAATTAAAGTCAGGGCTTAAAAGTAATACTGAAAATAATTGGTCAGATTAGAAAAGGCTGTGGGTGAACTGAAAAGTTACCATTGCACAAACACTAATAAATCACATTTCCTGTAATTAGAGGGGGAAAAAAGTGCAATGCACTGTGCCAGTGAGCAGGCAGTCATTTTGCAAAAGTATGTTGGCTAGAGCCTGTCATCCCTCTTCCTCTCCCTCCCTTTCCACACACATATCCTTCCAAACCAAGGCACAGCTGCTGATGCCATTCTTCAGAGAGGGACCAGCAAGGGCAAAACAGGATTTTTAGCAGTATACTCTACCATTTTCATGGTAAGAAATGAGGAAATAAACCAAATGACTCTGACTATTAATAAATGATTAACATTATGTTTTTGTTATCAAAATATAAGAGTTTAGCTTGGCAGTCCTTATCCTAGCTTTCAAAATAGGCAATTTTATCATGTTTAAGTGATGCAGGAAAGAGTTAAGCACCTTTCATTCTTTGTTCTACACTTTCTTAGACATAACTTAAGTGGAAAGAAAGAATTTGTAAAGAGCTCTAAACCTTCCACTAATCTAATGAGATATTCAGCACTTACAAGTATATCCCAAATAACATCAATAAATAAGAGCAACATTCTGCAAAATGAGAATAATTTAAGAACATCACTAAGAACACTGGCTAATTGTTTTTTTTCAGCAAGCTTGAGCAAACACAAGTAATCCAAGGTGCAAGACAATCACAGTCTTCCTAATTCAGCAGATTTCCCAGAGGTGGATTCCTAAATGGTGTTCCTGGCCTCGTTTCCACCTTCTTCTGCAGTACCCTTTCTGTGTTTACTGGTCACATCCTTTTTATATGTCCAGAACTGATTTCTCTGTTTTCACTAACTTTGGCTCTTGCCCCTTGATTGCTTCTCATGCCTTTTGCATGTCAGAAGTGACCCTTAACTGTAAAAGGGAAACTATACTGTTCTGTACTGTTCTGTTTAGCTCCCAAGTAAGCTCGTTGAGTGACTAATGTTTCCGTGAATTGATTTTAACTGTTATGTTCTAGGTAATAAATAAATAAATGGGCAAAAAACAAAGAAGAGAGAGAAAGCATAAAGAGAGAGCACTTCAAAGAACTCAAGCCTTTAAAGTGTGTGTACTGATATGCTGATTCTAGATATCGCATGATCTTTCTGACTTTCCTAAGCCACAGTATCAGGGTCTCCTGTTGCCCAACAGCTCTGCCCTTTGCACACACACAAGTCCCATTGACTTCAAAGGGAGTTGTACATGCACAACTGTGACATGTAAAGTCTCCTCAATCCTTTAATCTTCATAGAATTTAGTATTTATTACTATCTCAAAATAAAAGTCTTTATTTTTTAAATATAATCTAAGAATACTGACCATCTATCCAGCAAAGCACTTAAGCACGTGGTAAACTTTAAGCAAGTGAATAGTCCTATTCATGTCCTGCAAGATAAATTTGCTTTTAACTCAGTAGCACTGCTAACATGTTTAATGTTAGGCATGTGTTAAGCACTTACTGAATCATGACCATAGTAGAGAAATTCCTTCTTCAAAGGTACCAATCAGATTACAGAAAGTATAACAACTCCTTCCTCACCCTCACCTCCCAAAACCAGCAAGGAAGATTTGTGGACGTTTGCAATGTTTTTATTCTGCTTCCGAAAGTGTTGACTTTATGCATTATCCCCGCAGGGGCCAAGCTGCAGCCAGCTCTGCACTGGTTGCTCCACCGCAGGTAGCAATGTGGAAGCAAAACAGCACGGCCAGGGCCACATGGCGACAGAGAGGAGAGACAGGCCATGAAGGAGCCAGCGTAGCACATGCCACCAGTGGGAAGGTCGCACATTCTTACTCTTCCCACGAAGCAGGGGAACTGGGGACTCATTAGGGATTATCGCTATTATACATATATCAATCTGCTGCCATAGCAATGCAGTGCTGTGCTGTCCCGCAGAGGGGACCCAAGGCAAAGCCACGGCTGCTCTACCAGGATTTTCACATGGCCAAAGGTCAACCAGGTTCAATTTCAGGTCAATAGCAAAAATCCTGTCAAATCAACCATGTTTTTTAGGTAACAATTTTTTTTTCTTGGAGTAGCTCCTATTTCACACTGCCTTCAGAGCACTCATCACACTGGATATTACATGTTTGCTACCATATCAATATAGTTTCTATAGTTGCTTGCCTCACAGTTTCTACTGGCATCATCAAAGCATGAGAACCAAACAAATATTCACATCTATATATAACTGATACAAAAAAAAAATCAAGGGATGACATTGAGAGGTTTGGGAAGTTTTTCTATTCAAATAATTTCTATTAGAATAACAAAGAAAGTACCAAAAAAAAAAAAAAATCTGTTTGTTTTGATGAGGAGCTAAAATTCACCCTGCTCATCCTCATCCCAGGAGCAAACAGCTGGCAAACAGCTGACAACATAGATATCAGTCAACTCCCACGTATCTTATATTATAATACAATAAATATAGGTAATAACGATACGACATGACATGATACATCTTTGATTAGCTGTGAAAAAAAATTACACAGAAGTATATGGAAAAACAGCCTTCCCTATTCTTTTTACCTCGTAATGTTATTGCATATGTCTGATTTTTCTGTAAATGCTAGTTTCCCCAAAAGTAATTTTAGTGTTTATGTGGTCAAATTCCTACTAATGTGATTTGATGGCACATAAATAGTAATATGACTTTTATGTTGTCTACTGCTTATGTATAGTTCTCAGAAACTCTATATTATAGTCTTGTATTAAATTCTGATAATTTTCAGGGGTCATAGCTATAATATATGGCTGGAAGACTGCTACTCTGATGCATTTTTCAGCCAAAAACCTTGCCTTCAAATGTATGCCTAAACCATGAATCAAAACATGAATCAAAATATGTGTCTACCTAGTTATATATCCATTCTATGACTTTAAATATTTTTATAATCATTGGTGCAGGACACTGGGAACTTTTTGTCAGCATGACTGGAAACAACTGAACTTCAAAAGAAAATCTATAATCCTAAAGTAGAGAAAAGCATTCCTGTATATTTTTAACAAGCGCATAGGTTTATTTTGGGTATTCAGCATCTTAGCACTTTATATTGCTCTCCAAATGTGAATTGCTCTCTGGATGTGAATCTATTGACCACTGTACAAAGCACTTGGTAACTTTTTCCCCTCTACACATGAACATGAATTCTTGATTAGTTTATGAGCACTTCCCCATGATATTTTGGATGCTGGGTAATGGATAATACCAAATGAACACGTTTGGGTGTAGGAGTCTGCGTAAAAGATTCCCATCTATAGTAGTATACAGATCCAGCATTTTGATTCAGAAACATGATTTTGAAGGCATGCATGAAAAATCACTGAAATTAATCATAGACCTTGCAGGCTGAACTCCATTCTGTCCTTCCAGTAGATTTTAAAACATTCACATCTTCATTCTTACTTTCGTATTTCCAAATTTCCCATCCTTTTGGTTTTAAAATATCAGTCAGCTCTGCCTGCATCCTGGACTATGTCACTCTGCTATTTTACAGTTCATTTTAGTCTGGATATTTATGGCCATCACAATATTACAAGGTCTTACTTATTCTAGAGCAGGAATGCTGGAGGAAATGTAAATTCTGTATGTGAAATTCAAGTGTTGCATTCAAGTCTCTTTCATTTGTGGATCCTAAGAGACCAGGACTCTAGCCTGCTCAGTGAACACTGCAGGAGTCCTGAGGCACTTCTGATAAAGATCACCATGCGTTGCCAAAGCATCTCCTCCTGCTCTGTTGCAGGGTACATGGAAAATATAGAGGAGGCTGCTCTTCATCCCAGCAGTGGCTAGATTTAAAAAAGCTGTCAGTATCTATGACCAAGTTCTGTAAAGCCTTCCAAAGCAGTATCCTACTCATAACTAATTCTATCAAATCAGCTCAAGCTAAGCGTGGGAGTTAGGACCACAAACACAGGATCAGAAAGGACTGCAGCACATGGAATCCTTGGAGAGGAAAGTGCTACACAGTTTGAAAATAGTATCTCTATTACTAATGAATACTCTCAATTTACATCAGATTTTGTAATGTTTCTGGGTACACAGTGTTCTTCTGTTGTTGTCCCAGATGCTCTTGCTCTCCTTTTTGACTGATTTGGTTCCCTTCCACAAATGAGCACCCCCCGGTTCACTCTGGGGAAGATACTAAAGGGAAAAGAGCAGTTAAAATTGTAAAACCAGGGAATTGAGTATAATAAAGTGCAGGGAAATTCCACATAAATGTGCCCCTTAATTTCTTAGGCCTCTGCAACTTATCAGTACCTTTCAACAAGGCTAATGTCAGGTACCGTACAGCATTCCTTATTTTCAGAAAGCTGTTTCCTAAGGTCCAGATGATGTTATAAGTGGTATAACATGACTCAAAGTAGTTTTGCCAGATGTGATATCCCCTGTTGCAGCCTCAAATAGACTGAGAATGAGGAATGCATGCTCCATTAATTTCCATTGGAGTGAAGAATGCGTTACTCCTTTACCATTCCTATTCTGAGAAATCTTCACATAGTCACAGCTTTATTTGCTTTATTCAGGAAGCCTTATATCCCAGCATTCTTCTGTATTTGCTTTTTGAGGATGTACACTTTACTTTTTCCTTTATCACTTCTGCAACACATACACACACTCCTGTCTACACACACAGACACAAATTACGTCCTCAGGGGAATATCTACAATGACCTGTTACTTTGGGTATTTCATAGCTGGTTTTCTCCTTCCAGTGATTAAACCCACAAATTTAGTTAATGTACAGAGCAGGTTTCATGCATAAATCTACCCCCCATAATTGCTTTTAAAATGCTGGAACCACTTTCAGATGCTGTCATCCATTTCTTAGATGGTGGCCTCCTCCTTTTGTGCATTCAGTAAATCAAAATTTACATGACTGTTTCCCACCAGACATTTGTGTATGGTAGATCAGTTTTCTGTGTGGTCTTTTTTAAAAGTGTTTCTGGCAGATTCCGAGAAAGTTGCATATATAAATAAAAAGAAATGACTAGAAACACTCCTAAAGGATGGCAACCACTGAACAGTCCAAGGCATGTGAACAGAGATAGAAGCTCATGACACATCTCTCTCACATTGTTACACTGGTCATTACAAATCATTGATCTCACACTATCATTCTGAAGTGCTACTTTATTATTAAAAGCGTCAGTAACTTGGTCTTTTCTGAATTAACTCCTCTTCACCTCTAAATGTCAAGAAAAAGGGATATGTATCTTTTTAGCTAGTCGGAAGAACTGTGCTAATTCACACATTGCTAATCCCTATTCTCTGCTATTCACACACAGAAAATGGTGGTCTTTCACTGTTAAGATTAAATGGCACAATTCAGTTAGAATACCGATAATAGTATTGTAGCAGACCCCATGGCACTACAATTTCACTATATTTAGAAATACCTATTACAAAATGTTTACAAGAATGCTAGAGATAGTGTATCTAGGTAAAAGAAATTTTCTTTGTAAAATGCATAGACAAAGTACATCCTGCATTCCATTATCATCATCTTTTAAGAGTTCCTTCATTTACCAGTTCAGAAATTCAGTCCTTGGACTCTCTAATCCTTGCTACAAATGGAGGAAGTTTCTATGATATTCATACCAGACTTTACCAGAAATGGTTATTTTCCTACTAAGGATTGTTTATTTTCAGTACTCAGTGGTTACACCTCTTTAAGTGAGCTTGATATATTTTAAGGGTTCCTCAGAAGCAGAATACAAAGTGTGCATAAACAAGTTATCTTTAAGTTCATTTCAGATACTCACTTCTGTCATAAGAAATATGTTACCTTCTGCTAGCTAGAAAGGTAGCCCAGATCTTCAGCTGATGTAAGCTGATATACTTCCACTGATTTCATAAACTATGTTGGGTTATTTCGGAGGAGGATCGGTCACAATTTAACATTGCTTTGAAAGTTGTATGGAGTGATAATCACCAAGAATATGGCTACATGTCTGACATATTGCACCAATATTTCTCAAATGCTTTTTTTGCCTTGTTCAGCAAGTTACTTTGCAATGAATGAACAATACAAAAATTAGAATGATGCTAGTAATTTCATGATTGCTAAGCTAATTTCATAGTCTAAAAGCATGACAGTGAACCAGGTAACAAGCTGCTGAATTCACAAAAATATAGAAATAAACATAAACTATAAAAATAAAGACATAAACAAAAAAAGAAACCTTTTAAAAGTGCAAATACAAAGCTGAGCTCAACTTTGCAGAGGTTACCCAGTGAGTAACAAAACCACTGAGAATTATCAGGATAAACAAGATTAGCACTGTCACCTGCTAAAAGTCATGTGTTGAACAACGCTGTCCTCACTGCCATGCAACATTGGTGTCATGAGACCCATAAGCCAAGGCCACTGCTCTACAATATTACCATTACAACACAGGGGTTCACCAGAGCTCCCAGGTGATGCGTTTTGAAAGCAATGAGCAGTCGTCCAGCCCAAACATGCAACAGACTGTATGAGATCTTCCTTACAGAGTTGCTCAATCATACTAAGGCAAGACAGAAATATGGAAGCTGGACTAACAGGGATTATTCTTCTGAAATTCTACTGCGCTACTGCAGCTGTGCTTCTGCCTTTTCCTTTACTTACCTTCTCATTTGTCCTGCTCCAACAACTTCCCTAGCAATGACTTTATGACCTGTTACTTAATGAAAACACTGACTTCTATTGCCCTAGTAACCTTCTACCTTCACTGACATCAGCCTCAACACTTTTATTTCTCTTTTCTCTTCTATTCATGATCTTGGCTAGTGACATTCAAATAGACCTCGACCTGGGACTCTCACCTGACCAGTTTGCTCATTATCCTAGTTCTGATTTCTCTCCTTTTCTCTGTCAGGTGTCACCATTCTTGATTCCTTTCCCAGCCACACCCATGCCAGGGCCACAGCACCTAATTTGAAAGTTCATTACCTAGCAGAAAAATTTACCTTTCCACCAAAAGGAAAGGTGTAATCATGGCACAACTGTAGTCTCCCTACTTAGTCTTCAGTGGCCAGGCATAAGCAACCATAGGAGTGCCCAAGCTGCAGGACAAAGTTTCTTCTGGGTTGTCTTCAGAAAAAATACTGGAACCTTCACTGCCACAACTTCCTCAAGATTAGATGTATGAGTCTTAGCAAGGAGATAACACAGGCATGCCAGCTCACTGTGAGCTTGTGCCATCAAGTTCCTAGTGAGCTATACCTCATCAGGAGGGATGGCATCAGGACACAGGAGTGGAGGATCCCAAGAGGAGATATTCTCCTGCTTTGTCACAGATATCACTGTAAACAGGGAAGGGACATGCAGCTCCTCAGATTCTCATTTGCAAAGCTCTGTGAGGCTGGGCACATGCAGGGCACCTTGGCATAACTGGCTGTAGACAGCTATACTAGTTCCCAGTTAACATGGCTTAGTTCCACAGTTTGAGAATGCACTACTTGAGTAGTGGAAGTTTCTTTTCACATGGGAAGACTCCAGTCAGTTCCACTTCTACCCTAAGTGATGCTGCTTATCTTGGGCACATGCTTATCATTTTGCTCTTGCATGTATTTTTTAGATGTCACTGCATGCCTCATTCACTAGAGGTTGTGAAGATCTCACAGACTCCAGTTATGAAGACCAATAAACGCAGAGACAGGTATCTTCTTTGCACTATGTCAGCTCTTAGTCCTTCTTTTTACACACTATTTGGCTCTTCAATTTTATTAAGTGCACTGAGCTGAATGAAGAATTCAAAGTGGATGGTCAAATTTAACCTGCTCGCAGTCCGTCTGTACATGGTGTGGTTTCTTTACCAATTACCTGAATTTATCTGACAGAGCTTTTGATAAAATAATTAATAAGAAGTAATCGAAGTTTAAGTACTGGCCACATGAGAAATATGTTCTTTTTTTCTCCGACATGATTGGATGTGCTCAGGCACATCTCCATGGCAAATATTTATATGTACACTATTAACATTCTACTATAGTCTATCAGAATTTTGGTGCTCTACTGCATTTGTTGCTCTAATAATTTTAAAAAGCTCTTTTTAAAAATTATTTTAAAACATATATCTTTATAATAAATAACATAGATTATCATCAATCTGGGTACTCAAAATTTATTGCAAAGCATGAGAATTTCTACCTTCCCTTCAAATGATTTCTAATGTGGTAGTATAATCCTTCCTTCTCCATTTATTATCCTATTTATAATCTTCTACTAACCTTTATGTTACCATTTGTTCCTAGTGCTTACTCAAATAGGGAATCTGAACTTAAATCCTTCCCTGGGGTCTGGCAAAGATTTAGGTGGCACTGACTGCCGCTCTGCCCTTCCTCGCATGGCAGACCAAAAAGTATGTGAATTTATTCTTGCCCACAAAGATTCTCTTCCCATTCAAAGATATTCAAAGTGCCACAGGCACATAAAAGGTATTCCTCTGGTTGTATGGGCCCATAAACACTTCACTGAGAGCAGAACCTTGTTTTCTCAATGGACCTATGTGGATAAAATTGAATACTATGGAGGGAAGTAAAATTAGGTTATAAAAATGTACCCACCCATCACTTCATGCAGTGTACATGCCACATGCTGATCTCCTCCTGCATTGCTGTGCATCCAGAGTACCTCCATTAAGAACATCTCATTTTAGATCTGTCCTATGTCACTAAAAGCCAGGATTTGATTGCATGCAAGAGCATCATACTGCTTCAAAACAGATGCAGCCTTAACATGGACACTCAGATGCCAGCTGCATAAGGTCTACTTACCTTATACCTGCTCTCTCAGACATGCAAACTCTAATGTAATTATGCAAATGCTCTCCTCAGCCCAGGTGATCTGAAAGTATCAATTCACATACGTTTTCTGGTTTAATTGCCCCCCCATTTCATATTCATTCCATGCCTTTGGATTGCAGTCTGAGAGCTATTTCAGTAGTGAGCCAGAATAGAACTGCTCTCCCAGATGATGATATGATATGAGATACAATATGTGATGATGCCAGCATGTGCAATTGGTATATATGGCCTTTATGGCTGGAGCAATGAAAACATGGAAAAAATCTTGCCTAGGAATAAAGATGTTTCCTCCCTCAGTTTTGGGGCTTTGGTATTTTTTCTGAGAACTTGTTCAAACCAAGGCAGAGAGCTTCAATTAAAGTTTCCACCATTACCAGACCTCAGAGCATGCTTATGACACCACCACTACGAATCCCCAACCGCACTGTGTCAAAGCCAGACACATTTTAAACTGGAGACTGACGGCACGGTGGGAGGAGGGAGTTGGCATTCCTCTCCACTCCTTGCGCCCATTGCACGTGCATGCCAAGCATATCACACACATCTCACATCATCCTTTAGCTTTCCCCTCCTCCTCAATTCTTGCTACCTGCTCGATCCACAGCTAACACAGCACCCAGTGGTAAAGCCAAAACTCTTTTCAACCTCTGCCCTTCCTGCCACAGATCCCACCCCAACACTCTCCTGTGGTCAGACACTTCCTAGAGAAATAAGGGTTTCTGCACCAGGTTTTCCATTAAGCTGCTTTCTCCCTCAACCCTATGCTGTGCTTTCTGGTTGTTGGTCGTGTACTAGGAAAAAAAAAAAGAGAGAGAGAAGAAAAATTCTGTTCTGTAGCTATTCAAAATAGCTGTTTCCAAAAAGAGATTAGACCAAAGTCTAGAATGAGGGAAGAAAAATAAAGGAGAGAGGGTGAGGAAGGAAAAGAAAGGTTTTTCTACTCTGCTTAAGAAGCGAGAAAGACAGCTCACTGCCAACAAGAGCTGCTAAGGTAGTACAAGGGATAAAAAAGAGCAAGTACCGCTCCAGGAGCCATGCTTGGGGAGAAGGGCTGTTGATCACAACAAGCCTCGGTGAGCACTCGCAGTGAATCCAGGTTCAGCTGCACCCCTAGCAAACACCCACTGTCAGCAACATGAATTTTATTACTAGAGTAGATAGAGCAGGCCTAGAGCGCTGTCTTCATCCAGCCAAAGCAATGAGAGGAGTGCTTTGCTCCTAGCAGGTAACAAGTGCGGCAGCCAAATACACTTCCAGGGTCGAAAATCAGCAGGGAAAACAAAGACAAGTTTGATCAGAGTCTCCTGGACATGCATGGCATGGGCCAAGGTGAGGGAGAGACTCCATGGTTGAGGCAAGAAAGGGATGGGGAAGCACATGCACCCACATACGAAGCTCTGACAAACAGACATGTGATTTATCATCACATTCCCACTTGTAACTCTGACCTAACAGTGTGTCATCTTTACTTTTCAAGTTATTTATTTACAAGTGCATTTTCAGTATCAACCCTTTCATTCATTAATCCTAATGTGGCCTTTTTCAATGTCTACTTACCATTTTAAATACTTACTATAATTTACAGGGCTTTCTTGAACACATCCAAGGTATATTATATGGGGCTAGCTTAATGGAAAGTCTTGTATACCAAAGCAGGAAAAAAGCACATTTAATTTATGATGGCTTTGAATTTTGCTCATAATTTACTTCTGCAGAACTATTCATATAAAGCCACACCAATAAGAATTTTCAGTGGCAACGTAGGAAGAAAAACCAATAAACGCTGATCTTATT
This sequence comes from Nothura maculosa, assembly GCA_032353885.1. Classification (NCBI taxonomy): domain Eukaryota; kingdom Metazoa; phylum Chordata; class Aves; order Tinamiformes; family Tinamidae; genus Nothura; species Nothura maculosa. The sequence continues at coordinate 139,722 of JAUBOD010000248.1, read as the reverse complement.
ATTCATTTTTATTTTGAAAGCTTTCCCATGGTGCATTCTGGGATTATGTAAACTACTTATAATTTAGCAATGTAATTTTGGCATCTCAGTATAACAGAAATCCAATGTAATGGCATGTAGGTCTTAGTGAGAACCCATTTCAGGTGTGGTCCTAAGAGCTATATCTAAAGCTTTTTGACATTAAGAGTCATAGATTTCAGTCTTAGGTATCCTTCACTAACCCCGATGTAAACACAAGCTGAAGGAGTTCAGCAGGCCTATCCAGGCCTAAAATTTACAGCAATGATGTTAAGTAAAGAAAAGACTCTTTCAGTTCATTCCTTTCTCACTTAGTGATTCAGCTAGTGATGGGGTAGTGAATCTAGTGAATCACTTAGTGCCACTAACTAGTGATTCACTAATTAAGTAGGGGCATCACTGGTTTCTGCCCTATAGTTTCAGTTCTAACCCCATGAAACATTGAAAACAGATGGCACTGTTGATGATGATGTAAAGGATGAAATAAGAAATACTGGGTTTTTTTTTTTCCATTAAGATAATTTGAAAAATGTCCCATTTGGGGTGGATGTCCTGCTTTAATCACACTTACGGGATGAAATGTTTCTATCCTAGCACCAAAACAGAGAGCAGAGGGGGGAAAAAAAAGGCAGGCAGCAAAAGGTAGGCACAAGGAAAACGGCAAACCTGGAGATGGGAGAAGATTGGCCTGGATCGACACTGAGAAGAGGACATCTTCCCTGGAGCATCTGGTGAGCCTCCATCTCACCGTACACGAACCCAGAAGGCATTGATAGGCAGTATGCCACCACCTGAAAAAAAAAGTAGCCCTTCATAAAATATATGACATGTAACTCATGTTGTGGTGGAGGTCCCAGCCAGGTTCCTGTCAATGGAAAAAGTAGCTCACCTGTCGGCTCTGCCTCCTGGCATGTCACCTTGTGGGCACAGGTCCCCCATTCGCTCCCTGTGGATGGACACACTTCCCCACAGGATCTCCAACCTCTTCTTGCTCCTTTCCTGAAGTCTTTCCAACACTCTCTCCATCAGCTCCCATGGCACGATATTCATGAGGTGACAGACCAGCCAGGGATGAAATCAGCAATAGGCAGGTACACTTAGTGGGGAATATTCTTGGGCTTCTGCCACTGTGTTTCTGATCCTGAAACCTGACAAGCATAGAAATCTGGCTGGCACAAATAATCTAATATTTTCCACCTAGACGTGGAACTATGGCTGATGGAATATTTTCATAAGTTAAAAAAAGAAAACAAAACACCTTCCATCCCTCCTCTGTCTGCACAGAGACCATCTATTCCTTGTGTGCACAGACTTCAACAATGTTTCGTCTTTGAGAAAGGCGATTTCTGGTTGTTGTTTGCAGGCAACGCAGGAAATTGCTTTTGGAGAATCATATGAAAAGGACTAGCCAGAAAACAGCTCCTCTAGGGATATATGTGATCCTGCATGCCTCTCTCAATACCACTGTAAACTGGCTTCACTAACTAAAGAGCTCTAGAAAACCTACCCGCCATGGATCACTTTTATTGCAATACCTTGAGTCCAAATCATCAACATTTGGAAATATGAATATTAGTAGAGAAGGAATAGTAAAATAAATAACCTCTTCCAATTTTGTCAAAAGAATGCTCTCCTCAGTAAAAATTGGTCTGGCCTGAGCAGTATGTGTGATATCAGAGCTAAACAAGTTTAATTCAGTTTTATATTTTGCCGTGATTCTTAGTATTTTCCCTTTCACTGAATATTATGACATAGGGACATTGCAGTTTGTAAAGGATTTGGAAGATCGAATGTGAAAGATCCTGCAAAGCAAAAAAGATTACTATTTATTGTTAATTTAAATAATATCGTGAATGCTCAGAATGTCTTGCCTCAATCTTTTTTTAATGACAGCCTGTTTGCAACCATAGTTTTGTGCCTGCAATTAACTGCGGCCATAGAAACTGTGGCTTACACTTAATTGTAAGTTTGGCTGATAGCATTTTGACATCTGGCTCCTTGGTTATTCTTGCAGATATGAAGGTTCTCATATGTGCTCATTTGTCATTAAGTTAGTCTAAGCAACTTCAGGAACCCAAAAAAGGTGCATTAAATAGATTTGAAGATAATCAGTATACCAGTATTGACACTTCACCAAGAGTAATCTCTGGAGACTCATTTGCGGCTTTTGCCACAAGCAGTGAGCAACATATAGCAGACACTGTGTTGCTTCATAAGCAAACCAGCACCCTCTGGGACCTATAGATCTACTCTGCAATCAAGAGTGTGATTTCCATGTGTACAGTCATACTCAGGCCAACTTAAATCTGACTATTGAAAGTGCAAGGCACAGCATGGAATAAGTCAGTACTTTGCCTTCCATGAAGCCCATACCAAAGCACTGAAGCAGCCAAGCATAGCAGGCTGCTTCAATATCTATGTTACTGGAATGCCAATTAACTTAATTAAGAATATCTGGGCAATCTTCAGACCTTCTCCTTTCACAGCACACATTGCAAATACAGGCACAGAGTCCTCATTGAGTCTTCTTCCTACTATGGAGAAATAAAATGGACCATCCCTGTAAAGTCTGTGGTGCCTGCTCCTGGGATGCCTGCAATGCTCTAGGTGATAAAGTTACATGAATTGGATCACAGCCTTGGAAGTCATGAGATTAGTTACTTGATTTTCAGCTTTGAGCTCTCTCTTGGATGCTCGCTCTATAACAGAGTTTACAACATTACAAGGTTTGATTGGTGAATGCTTTGAGAGCCACTGATGGAGGGCAATAACCATGTACAAAGCCCAAAGCTATAGCAAGACATTTTTACACTAACACAACCACTCCCTCTATCTTCTCCCTTACACTTTCTCACCAAGCTGCACCGAGGTGCAAGGTGCTAAAAGGGATGGATTGGTGGTTTCCTGCACAGCACTAAAAGACATTGCAAAAGACAGTCAAGATTAGCTATCTGCCCATCTCTCCATATGCATCTATGCTAAAGAGATCCTGGCACTTCCTGCATCATTAAACAGTCTTTCCATGCTAATACAAGTGCTCCAGGACAGAGTACAGAAAAGTCAGAAACAACTAGTGCACTAAGAGGCTGAGATACTTCCAACTAGAGGTGAATACCAGTTTTGAGGAGTACATTAAAACTGACTGAAAATGGCTACAAAGGAGAAAAAGCATGAAAACTGAGCAACAATCTCCTTGGAACTTATGCAAGGATATAGAATAATAAAAGAACAATAAAAGGAAAAAAAAGGAGAAAAAAAGGAATATGGAGAAGGCACCAGCATACATCACAAGCTTTTTGGAAGAGAAAAAGCAAAGGCAGGAAAACTCATCTCTGGGATGCAGATGAGAACATCTCAGAGGCAGATACAGACATGCAAGAAAGTGATACGCAGAGAATGAAAAGAGTCTATTGTTCAACATCAGGAAACCTGAAAGTAATACAGTGAGATGGCCTGAGTTCCTCTACTAGCAAAAGAGAATAATCCTCTGATTTGTGAATTGAAGACTACTGAAAGCCCTGAGGAGCAGGGTCCAGAGGAGGAGGCCAAAATGTTGGTATTGGGTAAATGGTCTGTTGCTTGAGGATCTGCCCTGCTTCAAGATGACAAAGCTGCAGCCCTGCACCAGGAAAGGGGCTCACTGGGGACAGCAGGGTGCCACAGGAGGAGTTGCTGCCGTGCTGAGGGCAGCTGAGCAGATCATATGTCATCAAACACATTTCTGTGGTAAAAGAAACAAAATCTGGGAACACCACATTGGAAATACAAGGGAAGAAATATTAGACTTCCACCACAGTAGTGGCTAGACTGAAGGGAACTGCCTAACAAAACCTACAGGGAAAGAAATTCTATTTTTTTGAGGCAAAGTGTACATAAGGGATTAATATATCTGAGTATTTGTTTCCCTTAACTTTGTTATAATACTCTCTATGTTGATCTAGTGAACAACAACAAAATATAAAGTTAAAAAAAGGTTGAGTACAACCATTCAGCTGTCAATCTAAAATCTTATTAGACATGTTTGTCCTCAAATTCAAGTATAACATTTTTTTGATTGATAGAAAATGACAGGTAGTAAAGTTATGCAATTATGCATGGAGGTGACATTTTTTCTCCAATAACACTTTAAGAATGTAAGAATTTTGTCATCCTCACTACCTGCCTTGTTGAGATGTGATTTACACTCTTTTCTTGGGGGAAGGGAAAAAGAATGGTTGCTACCTTGGCGAGTGATCTGTGCATATTTTAAATTGGAATATACATCCTTTTTATGGTACTATATCCCAGCATCTTTCCTGAGAAGAGTTTCTTTGGGATTGGATATGTTTTTTACCAGCAGCAATAGAAAGCATATGGAAACAAGATGCTCCCATACTGCAGCAAGAATGATTGCCA
>JAUBOD010000248.1:118548-135209 GCA_032353885.1 Nothura maculosa | reverse complement strand
GGATATGTTTTTTACCAGCAGCAATAGAAAGCATATGGAAACAAGATGCTCCCATACTGCAGCAAGAATGATTGCCAAAGAGGACCTGAACTTTTGGCTGATAGTCATACATCGTTTTCTTGATACCTGTGCTGCCAAGCATCTAATGATTATGAAGATCACTGTGCACAAAGTATGTGATTAGATAATATTGCAGCATTTTATGGCATAGATGACAGAAATACAGGAATTTAGCTAACATTACATACACCACACGTGATGCTATGAGGGCTATGCACTACGAGGAAGACTGGCACCAGGAGGAAATAGTTCTTTACTTGACTGCAATGTATATCTTTAATTCAAACAGGGAGATCTGGTTGCATAGCTATCAATATATGTGATAAAAATAGGTGGTAACTTCAAGCACACATTTTGGAGGAAAAATCTAAGATTGCCTTTTGTACATAGGACCATTTTCTGAGATTACTCTCAGTTTAAACAAACAGGACTGCTATCAGACTTTTTGTCCCAGCATGTTAAATTATGTATACTGCAGAAGTAGATTAGCACATTTAAAACAGATATAATAAGACTCATGGCTGCAGAACTGATCAAAGGCTTTGGCCCCTCTGTTAATGAGAATGTTTTTATTCCCGCTAATAGGAACTAAATATTTACCCTAAAAATAACATTTCTTCAGAACTTTTTGCTTTTCCAATTCTTATAAGTCTGTAGAATATTCTGGTAAATTTTGAAAAGAAATTAAACATTTTCTCAGATATTAATTTCAGAAAGAGAACTTATTACAGCATTTTCATTAAGTACAGCTCCAGCTACTTGCATGTCATTTCATCAGAAGACTTGCTGTCTCTTGATTTTGGTTTTACCATCATGGCCATGCGCTGATAGCACATAAACACAAGTAGCATACTGCCTTTCATTTTTATGAAGAAATAAATGACAGCAGTGATCAGCTAATATAACTCCTTACCCATTCAGTCACCTCTGGGAGTTCCTCTACCAGCTCATCTACTCATTAATCAGGGTTAAGGTAACACTACCAGATGAGTGCTTTGGGGAACGGAAACCACATGGGGCCACTCACTTAAAATGTTGGCTTCCCACCTTTGTTCAGAGATATAGGAAATTAAAGATACCTATTAGTTAGGTATTAAAGAAGACCTATTAGTTCATACAGTAACATTACTCCCCACTAAATGGAGAAGTTTCGAAAGTTGTTACTTCAGAAGAACTTTCTCCAACCCTGCTGAAGACTTTTCCATAATCAAAAAAGGGAAATGTACAGTCAAAATCTCTCACAACTAAGAAATGTTTCTTAAAATTCTATCAAAATTCTCATTTGATTTTCTCTCGACCAAATATTCCATGGCCATCCTAAATTATCCTATTTCCTACTTGGTGTTTATGTCCTTCCATTACTTACACACCATCACAGTGTTCTCCTAATCAAAATATAATTCACTTCATCTTCTTTATAAATCAATCCCCTCAGACGCTTAATCATTTGGATTACTCTTCCCTGGATTCTGTCCAATTTCCTGACAGTATTCAGAGATTGACATATCCCAAATGGTACATGGTATTTTTGATGTTGCCTCAACAGTGCAGTATACAAAGAGACTCTCCAGGGCTTTTCTGGGGGACTCTTGAGGAAACCAAATGGCAATGATTTCATCTTTTTTTTGTTTGTTTCCATTAGTAAGCATCATGCTTTGACATCTTTAGTGAAGCATTTTCATTTTTAGATTTTGAAATAACTTGCTGTTTGATTTTTTTAATAATACTTTATATTATTTGCACACATGTTCTGCATTCAGGCTGAAATGCATAACCCCTAATCTGAACAGCTACAGTTTCACAGGGATAGTGATGCAATCAAAATATTCACCCATGCAAACACAGTCTGATGAAATCTAACTCCTCTGCAGGTTTCTAACCTCTCTGGAGCTCTTTGCACTGTGTGCTATTTTCATTCACCTACATACCTCCATGGAGTCTGTCACTAATAAAACTTATCAGTACTTTATTATTTACTATTTTCACTTATCAACTTTACTTTAGTGCAGACCATTCAGAAACTCAATCTCCTGCTCTCCACCTTGTCCTCCCCTAACCTTTCCTACATCATTACCAAAAATGTTAATTAAAAATAGGCCTAGTTCAGTTTCCTATGTAGCACCCCTGTAGGCAGCTCCCAACTAAACACCTCAATTTAGCATTGTCCTTCTTTTATGGTCCTGCAGTTCATTTCTACTTTATGTGACAATGCTGACATTCATATCAATTTAAATTCAAGATTTGGGAGGAGATCCTGTAACTACATGCTTCAGGAGAGATCCATTTACATTACATTTCCTCTCATCCTTTTGCTCACTTTTGTAACTTGATCTAAAAAGGCAATTAGGTTTGCCTGGCATGATTTATTCTAAAGAAATCCAAACTGTTAATTGTACTTATGATTCAATTTCTGCCTTAATATATATGTCATTGCTTTTTCAGGGATAGAAATTGTACCAGTGAATGCCTTAGAACTAGACTATTTTCTGGGTTTTTTCCTTTTACTTTCTTCCTTTTAGAGGTTCAGTATTTCATTTGCTTTTTTCTTCCAGCCCTCTGGTACTTTCCCATCACACTTTGTAACTTTCTGTAAGTAATTGCCGGTGTTTCTGTAAGTTCATTAACTAATTCCCTTAACACTCTGATATGCATGCACACCTGCTGATCTGTATATATATTCAGTTGTTTTAAGTATTCTCTTACCTGCTTTTCATCAAATAGCTTTGACAAAGTCGTCATTGCTTCTTAATTATCCATTTCTCCTTCTCCTATTTTTCTTGTTTAACAGATTTTTATAAAGCATTTCAGTAGTTTACCCATTTTAGGATCATCATTGATTTAATCTTCCTCCTCATTTATTAATGAGTCTACCTTCTTTCCAGTATTTTTTGTTCTGCTAATATATTTCATACATTTTTCTTATTCTCTTGAAACCCTTTGGCTATTACTAACTCATTCCTCTTCTTGCTGCCCTAATAAGCCTTAATCTGAAGAGCTTTTTTCCTTAGTACCATTTTTTGGCATGGGATGGGGTTTGGGGATTTTTTTTTTTACGTTTACTTCTGTCTCTCTGTTGCCAATAAAGCACTTGTTTTCTCTCAACTTTCAGTCATTACCACACCTGTAAATCACTTCTGTCTGGCTCTGCTATATGACAATGCCTAACCGTGACTACTGATGCCACTGATGTTGCCATCTGATGAAAATCCAGATATTTTGTTCCCACCTTTCCCATATGTTTCTTTATTTACCTAACATACAATTTACACCCTCTAAATCAAGGACCAACCAGTCTTATCTTTTTGGACAACACAACTAGTGTCTTCTCTCTGTTTGAACTTTTAATCATAAAAGATCTGGAAAGAATAACAATTGTTATGTTTGTGTGAATATGACCCAGAACATGTTTTACTTTTATCATTTCCCTTTCAGTAGTGTTGTAGGACTAGTCAATGAGAGATGGATGTCTCAATTTGTCCATGGCTGTGCAGAGCTACCATAAAAATTCATAATTGGGCAACATTTCGGATTTATCAGTTTGCCTATGACCACACTCCTCTCTCTAACAACATGAGAGTAACAAATAACCAAGGTTCACCAAGACAAGGGTTTTTAAATCATGCAATGATTTTGGTGGCTAGCTGAGGAACAGGAGACCACAAAAGAAGGGAGTTTTCATGGGAGACTTTGGTCAGAGCATGCTGGATTATTTGTTCCTTCTTTAAAAGAAGCTCATCCTTAGCAGTGACTTGAGCCAGAGGGCAGAAAAGACAGAGCTGGTATATTGCCTATTGTCCACAAGATGCTACTGATGCAAAAACCTCGCTCCGAAAGAATTCATAAAAGAGAACGTTCACAACCTGGAAAGATAGAATCATAGAATGCGTAAGGTTGGAAGGGACCTTAGAGGTCATCTAGTCCAACCCCCCTGCACACGCAGGGTCACCTAGAGCATATGGCTCAGAGCTGCATCCAGGCAGGTTTTAAAGACCTCCAAAGAAGGAGACTCCACAACCTCTCCGGGCAGCCTGTTCCAGTGCTCTGTCACCCTCACACTGAAGAAATGTTTCCTTAAGTTCCTGTGGAACTTTTGGTGCCTCAGCTTGTGGCTGTTTCCTCTAGTACAGTAAAAGATGAATGTGAATTTTTTTTTTTAAAAAAAGTGACTGTGGAAAAGCAAATGGCCAAATGGCCAGGGGAAAATTCTGAGCAGGATACTATCACAGAGGATGAAAATGAATAGTGGATGTATACTCCACTGGGCATTAGACTTGCTGCACCAAAGACTGGGGAGAAGAAACAGACAGAAGAAGCTGAGGCACCAAGGAGCAAAGCAGAAAAGTTTCATAAAAGTATCATAAAAAAAGAGTAGGAGAGGCAGGGGGCAGAGCTCAAGAAATTGGGCAAACAGCATGCAGTAAACAGCAAGGAGTCAAAAAAGTGAATTTGCATTCAGGAAGAAGGAAAAGAACTCATGAACACCACGAAGAGGTCTGACTGTTAAGGTCAAGCAGCAAGTCTTTCCACTCTTTATCTAGAGACTGGAAAACTGAAATGTATGCCAGGCTGGAGACTGAAAAAGCATCCTAGCAGAAGTAATGCAGAATCTACTGCCTATCTTCAGTACCAAGAGCATTGTCAGATCAAGGATGTTTTCATTAAGAAAGACACTCCAAGTGAGTTATCTGTCAGATATCTTCAGTTAGGAAAATGTGAGCACTGAGAGATTAATGAAACTACTTAAGGAAGTCACCTCGATACCAGAACGCAGACTGCAAAGTAAAGGAAAGACATTACAAGGAAAGCCTCCAGACCTAACTGAACGAACAGCCATCTCCAACTGTATTATTTAGAATAAAGGAAGGACTCATAAGAAATGAGAACAGGGTCCAAAGAGTAAAGAAAGCTATTTCCTCAGGCAGGAAATACACGGACAAAGTGAGAAGCACAAGAAAAGGAAAATTTGCCAGAAAATTAAGCTGCATTAAACCTTGTAAAGAAGATTAAAACAAATAGCAGCCATTTCACTAGCTGTCTAAATAAAAGGAGAACACTGAATGAAGAAATGGAACTGCTGTAGAAGGAAAATGCAGCAGAGATTAAAGATAATCTATGAACAGTCCAAAACTAAATGAATACCTTTGCCACCATTTTCAATGAGGATGGCATGAGGACAAAGGGTAATTAGTGGAAGAGAACAAATTAAAAACGTCACATTTCAATGTACAAGCAATACTCCAATAGCTTAGCATGCACAAGAGAGCTGAATAGCCTGAATTTTGGAAGCACTATTTCACTTGAAATAAACACTCTGATAACGAGATTCTTAATATAGATATGAAGTAAGGAGTAATACCTGGTCTATATCTTGCTTCAGTTCACTGTTTTCTTTCCCACATGCCTCTCAACTATTACCCTTCCTCTCTCAATTTTCCCAGATTTTTTTTTTACATAAAACATTTTGCCTTCTGTTCTGTAAACCCACTGATCCAGGAGAGTATTTTGGTTTTGAAAAAAACACTTAATGAATGTGTGTGAGTGTACGAGGGTATGTGTGTGTGAAACGGAAACACTTCCGGTAAATTATTTAAATGCGGTGAAATTGTAACAGGGTATTTGTTCTTATCATATATCCATGCCTGTAACACAGTAAGATAGCAGATAAAGTCAGTTAAGAAAAAATATCTTGTCTCTGATAACACATTTGAGAGATGTCTCTCAATGAGAGATGGTCTAAGTGAGTACACTATATTTTCTCTCAGCAGACCACTCCAAGTCACAAAAATGCAGGAAGGGGAACACTTCCAGCATCTACATATGGGCTAAATGCCTTTCTACAAGCTGAGACTGACTCATAAGGTGAAAGATGAGGTTCCGACAGAGTTAATAGTAAAGAAACTGTAAAATTTATACTGAGCTGACTGATTTGAGAAACATAACATCCCCTTCCTTCTCTCCCTGAGAATTTAATTTTCAGCTTGGTTATTGTTAACTATTCTCGGTTAGTTACAAGCCAAATCTAGAGTTTATTTTACATCATCTATATTCCTTCTTCCTCAGTGGTACTTAATGACTTGAAGGGGCTGGAAACTTGTTCTCAGCCAAGCCAATATCCTATGAGTTATAAGTGACATTTCATCCTCATATGCAGATTTTCTGTGCCTAAGTGAATTATTTACAAGGTACAGCTTGTGAGCTCCAACAATCATCTGCCAGAGATTTACACCTACACTGAGTCCCTGCTCTCCTGCTGGGAGAATGAAGTTTTCTACCACCCTTTAAGATCTGAAGACTTAACAGAGAATAGCTCTTCCTGAAGCCAGCACTGCCTTTCTTGGGATGGTGGCTGACTAGGCTTTGCTGAGGGAGAGAGAATAATGGTGAGCTGAAACACCATGAGTGACTGCTTCTGTAGCTTAAAATAGTCTCTTTTTCTTCGCTTGCATGCAGCTGCAAATCAGATGCATTGTGGTTCATTTAAATACTGTACTTTCAGCCTTGTATGTATAATGCCAGAGGTCGTCATGGCATTGTTTTTTTCTATAATAAGAGAAAGGGTATAGAAATTGTGTGCTACTATTGTCAACAAAGTAACAGGGAGGTAGATAAGAAAATAAGGAAATTATAAGCTCCCTACTAAGCTCTCCTTTCAGATATAAGGGGAATGGCTCAAGAGAAAAATTTGAAAGTATAAGACTTGAAATAAATTATTTGAAGTAAATTAAGAGTATTCTTAAAGCTATGCTTGCACTTGCTAAATCTTTCCATCTGTGGCAGTACCTCAGAGAGCAAAGCATCAGGAAATGGGCCATAGAACAAGAGTAATTATAATGTGATGCTGCACTGTGAGGAGCCAAGTTATTCTGGCAAGTGTGGGTTGGTGTGGATGTGGTTCCTCCCCGCTCCATGGTTGTGCTTGCTTTCCCTTTTGCTTCTTGATAGCTTTCAGTACTACCACGATGTTTACTGAACTAATGATATTTATACCTGATGGGAAAAAAGAGCTATGTTGTGATTTAGCCTCTCAAAAGAAGTAGTAAAAGCTGTCTACATAGTATATCTAAACTAGCAAAATATTAATTTGGGAGGGAACAATCCCTCACTGACAGGACATTGGCCTAGATGACATAATTATTTCTTTCCCATTTGAGTACTTGTGATGCTGAAATACATTATGCATTTCTCTCTTCCGATCCATTTCGCTCTCCGCCATTAAAAGATAATTTGCTATTTCTCTCATTTCTCCCTAAGTTTATTTGTTATAATATGAGACAGGATATGAAGTTGGTTGAATATGTTTTTACCTCTCTAGCATTCTAGGGAAAAGGATTAGCTGTCAGACTTCTGCCACCTCTGTAGATAAAATACTGGTGAGACGAACCCATGCTTCACTCCCCTCAGTTCATAGACGTGGCAGAATTTCATGTAGAGGCTCCAAAGGTCAACACGTTTTGCCCAATTTGAGACCCACAACTAAATCTGAAGCTTGCTGCCTGACTATTATTATCTATCTTCACCTATTTCTGCCTCTGTGAGTCCCTAACAGCCTCCCTAACATCCTTTGCCTCTGAAAGACATGTGCAGATTACAACTTGGATAATTACTTGTTTCCCAAAGCATAGTGCTTGGTTTTAATGTGTGGCAGCAAAGTCTAGAGGGGCTTTTAGAGAGAAATATCACTAGAAAATAGTTAAAACTTCATGGAGGAAGGAAGAATAAAGTAGAATTCTATATGATAGCCTTTGCTGATAAAAGATTTACATTTCTGTAGAGAATCCCTCTCACCAAAACCAAAGAATAATGAAATGGTAATTAATTTGGACTAGCTAAAATATATAATTACTTGATCATAAAACGGAACAAAAAAGAACTATGTTTTTGAATCCATTTCAATACTAGCAGGTACATAAAAACTCTTTGGTGTATAAAGGCACCAGCACTGCCCTTCACTGTTTTATTATACATATATATAATATTATATATATATAAATTAGAATGGCCTACTTATTTTTGGTTTTGCAGATCAGAGCTCCCAGCAACATTACTCCACAAGCTACTTAGACTTCCATTCATTGTGTTATCCACATTATGAAAATTTAGCTCAAAAGCAGTAAAATAGCTTGACAAACCAAAGCTGAATGGTGTATTTCAGACAAAACTAGTACTGAACTTTATTTAGCTAAATTTGAATCCTCAGATTTGGAGGTCTTGAGGATAGATTGGTAAATGAAGGAACAGAAGTAATTCAGTAATTCTGTCTTCCTAACTTTAATCTCATTATGTTTATGGTGTTTACAATCTGCAGAAAAGTACACAAGCCACCTTTCAAGATGTACTCATCTAAAATATAAAGTACATTCTACTCACAAAAAGAAAAAAAAGGAAAAAGAAAAAAAAAAAGAAAAAAGAAAACCTTAGGGGATAAGAAACTTATTTTCCTAGAGTTTTTAATGTATGGTTAATTCAGTATCTCTGTTTTGCAATGTCACCTATGCCTGAGAAACATGGCATTCTTCAGTGATCAAGGATCCAAACCAGTATAAAGCGCTTCTTCATTAGGACATCAAAACTGTAGGAATATTTTCAGTTGTTGGTATAACTTTTTCTCGGAAGTGCTTTCACTTATTTCATGGCCACCTAAGGCTCTCTGAGGTACACAGCAACACAGTTTGAGACATCTCTGTGATGTTCTGTACATCATACAGTTGCTAACAACCTGTCAAAGTCATCCTGACACCAAACTGAGAAGCTGATGGGTTTGGTAACGTATTAGCCGAGATGAAAAAAGACAGTCCTCATTATTGTAATAAAACCAACAGAGACACACTGAGAATCAATTACTGATTCTGTGACCTGTTGAACTAACCCTCAGTCAAGTAGGGAACTGCACAGAGTATCTTACATTATCAAATGATTTAGGATGGAGCGCTGTCTGAAGGCTTGCAACAAGTCAAGGCAGATCCGTTTCCTTAAATTGTAGTTTGCTTAATTACCTTGTTCCTGAGTACAAAGTTCAAACTGAGCAACTTAAGGTGCTAAAGCACTGTGCCAGCTGGACATGAGAAGGAAATAATTAACACACACGAGAGCTAAGTTTAAGGATGAGGCTTCTACTGACAACAGCAAGGAGATCCAAAGTTAAGGCAGACACTGTGTCCTTGACTGGATCCGTGTGCCTACAGTTTGCAGCACATATTGGATTGGGGAAGAGCACCATGTGTTGCAGCCATTTCAAGTAAGCAGATGGTTTTTTAAAGCACTCCGTGTAGAGAAAGCAAAGGTCTTTCAAAGGTTGGCATTTCAGGCTCATTATTTGTCACAGACTGTTCCACCTCTTGCCTTCACAATGCCTGACTATCACCAAGGAAAAAAAAGTTTCCTGATACAATGAAGAGACTAGTGAGGCAAGAAATTAATAACGATAATTAATATTTTGAAAGCAGGGCACAACATTAACTTTTCTGTGCAACATCCAAGCTTTGAGAGATAAAACTGAGAATCACTGAAAACATATTTGTTGTCCATCTATGCTTCTCAAGTCCTCCATACCTACAGCAACATCTTTTTTCCTGCTCTCAGTGGCTCTCAAAAACAAGACTACAGTTGCTTAGGCAAAGTCAGTATTGATATGATGTAAAGTAATTGTTTAGAGTGGAGAACTTAACTTTGGAGTCCAACTTTTACCCATTATTTCCTGCATTTCTTAAGAGGATACCCCATGTCCACCTGAATAGTCACCCAAGATGAACAGATAAAGACACCTTAGTTTAACATATAGTCTTCAATGATGGACTCTTTTCAGTACTGTGCACTGCAGGTTTGTTACAATCAGAGGGGCCAGATGTCACCAGCTGAGTCGTTCATTTGATGCTGCACCATTGCTCGATGTTGCTGCCATAGATACTGCCCTGCCCTTGTGGTGGCTGCTGTGATTCATTGAAAGTAATATCATCCCAACTGCCACTCCAGGGAATCTTGCAGGCATGATTTTCTAACGCAGCATGACCCATTAAAAATAACTGCCAAGAATCCTATGCTTTATAAAAGGGCATCTTCATTAGCTCTCACTGTGGGTCGCCAGAAAGTCCCAGGCGCTACAGTAGTCATGGGGTAATTTGTAGTTATCAGAAACATTCTATTTAATGTCTTTATTCCTGTGGCACTGGAGCCCACTGGTTACTAAACACAGACTCCTCCTCCTAAATCACAGAAATTAAAGAGAGAAAAGACCTATCAGATTATTTGTCAATTGTCTCTTTGAATGCAAAATTGGCAAATGTATAGCATTCACCGCCAAGACATTCTGTGCCAGGGACACTCACCACCGTGCTACAGGCCACTTCACTTTTATCAGTGCCTACTAGTGTTTGGCCTTTCTCCTAAAAGAATGAATTCCTGTGTATGCTGCACAGCACTTCTCTCCATCCTTCATATAGAGCCTGATCCAAAGAACAGACTCTAAATGATTGCAGAGGACTGTGGATCAGTTCTCTCACCTGCTCTGTTTATTCTTCCAAATATATTGGAAGAGAAGATGGTATTTTGCTTGGATAGTTGGACAGGAGAAATCTATCCTTCTATTTTTATCAGGTCAAGTAAAAAAACTACTTTTTTTTTCCCCTAAGACTAAACAAGACTTCCACGTTGTTTAAAACAAAAACATTATCTTTTATTCTGCACTGATATGGTCTACATGGGCATCAGCTGCCAACAAATCTAATATAAGCTACATCAGGTCCTGAAGATAAGTCCTGCTTCCAAGCATTGGAGCTTTCTCTATAGTGGGTTGCCAACAGCAAAGCCACACAAAGAACAGAAGAAACATATGGCAGATGCCATGCATGACCCGATCACCTTGGTCCCCAAACCAAGCAATCTGAAGGAATGTTCTACAAAAACTTCTGAATAAAGTATAAATAAAGACTGTGTAATCAGAATTAATATAGAATATCAGCCCTTTCTGATAAAAGTGTGTCTTATACTCTAGATTGAGCATTGAATAAAACAAAACAGCCCAAACAAAGTTATAAAGAGTAGCTTCTCTAACACATTGAGTATAAACTACAACACTTTGGGCCATAGTAGCAACTCATAACAATGAGCAATAAAAAATAAATTCCAACATATGTCTTGCTTTGCAAGGATGTCGACACAATTTCTGTGCAAGCTCCTTGCAGGACTGAAGGAAAGTCCTCCAGGGTACATTGCAGTTTCTGAGTGATGTCCAAGAATGAGTTCTAGCTCTGTGGTGAGTATATCAAATAGGGAGCAATTCTTTCCATTATATATTACCTCCCCAGTCATTATGAAATCATTTGGTATTCACTATGATAACACCAATCATTAATGCACTCATTTGGCGTTCATATGACTTGTCTTATGCACTTCCCTAGGAATTCCATTGTAATTAAGCATTAGTTAATGTAAATAGTAATGGACTTTTAAATGAAAGTCTCACCAGACAGGGTCACCAGTAGCAGAGAATCAATGTGCTCATGAAATCAACTCCAGTCACTTCAAAAAGGTTCCCTCATATTAATGAAAGCTTAAAAATAAATATGCCATTTCTTCAGAATCAGTGACTATTAAAAGAATTTTACATTTCACCTGGAAAACATGTTCAGCATTTTCCTCATTTCTTTCCTCATATCCAGACTGGCCACTTGGACAGCTTTCCTTTTGTGCAACAAACAGGTGAAGATTATAATAATACTTTTCTGTATACAACATTATATACCAATTAAATATCAAGAAGTGATGCTCACATCTTACAATTGGTACGTCATTAATTAATTTGAAAAAGGGCAAAGGGTAATAAAGAAAGTGAACTTATGAAAAGTTAAACTAGTTTTACTGTTTGCATCACATCAGTTCTTGAATAAACTGTCGTAATGAACAGTAATAGAAAGGAATCTGGCATAATACCTTTGTTCCTGCCAGATTTGTATTCCTGGAGATGTTTTAGAGCTGGAATTCACTGACCTTTGTACAAGTGACACAGATCTAGCTTTCTGGTAAGAAGCCACAAATTATCATTGAGTGGAGCTGTGAGGACAATTTCTTGCAGAAAGCAAAAGTAGCAGAACTTGATGTTTTGCCAGGTTTATAAAAGGCAAAAAAAAATTCACTTTTCAGCCAGGGCACTTATGTGAATTATTATCATAAGAAAGAACTACCTTTTGCCAACCATAATAGAAATGGGAACTTTTCAGTGTCATATAGTATCTTAGCCAGGGTTCCCCTAAATAATAACATATCAAAATCTAACTCAAGAAACCAGTAGTAATATTATAAAATTAGGAGTTGAATGATCTCTTTCAAGTCAATAGAATACCACCTTTTTCAGCAATTAAAGAATATTAATAAACAATATCAATGACAGCTATCACCTTATCAATAATTATATCACACAACCTCTTACAAGCCTAGAAAGCCAAAACGTGTTGGGAAAACACTGTTCATTATGAGGTGCTTCTTCACAAACTTCACCTTGCCACCTCAGCTATCGCTCCCAGGCTCCTCTGCAACAAAAATAGAGAGCCCTTTCCATACAAAGAGCTGAGTGAAACCTACTTGTCACCTTGGTTTTGCTAATTTTGAATAAATCTGAAGCTTTGATGAAGACTCAGGTAGCTCGACACTACGAAAACTGGAACCAGCTCTGCAGGCAGGCAGACCTCTTGGAAAACTATGGTAGCATAAAGTAAAAGTGAATGATTGAAGTGATCAAAGAAATTAGCCTCCTTCCAGAAGCAGGAGGAGAACACCTTCTGGACTCAACAAGCCACCAGTTATTGCTTCACAGGTGGAGCAAACTATACAAGCATGCATGTATGTTCCCAGGGATTAGGTAGGGGTTAGACTGCTTCATCCACCCAACAGCAGGGCATATGCTTCCCTCCTGTCTCTGGGACCAGTAAAGTGTTCTGCTCTTCCAAATGTTTCCTTAGAGCCTTTTAGGATCCTGTCATCTCAGCTACATCCTTACAGTGCCAGAGTTTTGCTCTTCCACATTTCAACTTTTCAAATCAGCACTGATCTGAAAAGAAACAACCATGAACTGTGAAGCAGTTCTGGCAAAAATCTGATTGTCAAATGGAAAAGACAAGGAAAATAATCTATATCGCCTTACATCTGCAACAAAAGCTTTTCTTCATTTATCTATCTTAGCTTTTCTCTAAAATGCGTACAGGAGAAACCTTTAATTACTCAGAAAGGTCAAGCTTCAAAATTGTATATTTAATCTGGATTTAAAGGAGCATTTTCTGAGCAGATGTGCTGGTATGCAAACACCTGCTGCTCCCTTTCTCTAGAACATACATAATTTTAGTTCCTTTTGTTTTTCTCTCATGTCTCTTCCTGTAACATGGCTTCTTTTACATTTTTCTCATGTTGGACATGCTAGAAAGTGCCTTTACTCTTTTCAACCAGACCAATGGCTAATTTAAATAAGCCTTGTGTACTTGCAGCACATTCATCATAGAAAATAATTTTTATTTTTTAGAGGCAGTTCTTTTTGGTCTTGAGGCAAATAGTCATGGCCCATTTTATTTTGACCTCATCACTATGCTGAACTCTGCTATACTGCTTTAAATGGAAAGTGATGCCATCACTATCAGTGCAGTGATTGCAATTTAATTGCAGCAGGTACTTGGTTCCTCTTGTGTGGAACTAATTGCACTTTATCTCATTTCTCAAGTCAGACAAACTGGACTGGAGACAGTAATTTTTCTCTTTGCCAACAAAAGAGTGGTGAGATGCAGAAAGTTTTTCTTTACTTTTTTTTCAATATATGCTACAGCGCTGATCACAAATAGACTGTAGGTGCAATAAAATTGGGACCCAGACTTCTAGAGCAAAAGGGGAGAAGTGGGAATCTGGCAGCAAGTTTGGAGTCATCCCAAATATTGGGTGGTGGGTGGCAGGAAAGTGAAAACCATCTGGTGGCTCAGATTTCCTGTATGAAGAGGTCCTCTGATTTTGAAAATGTGGGCCTCAGCTCCTCCAGGAAACAAATGGTTGCAAAATGGAAAAGGAAATGTAATGATTTGCCTGTGAATTTTGATATGTGATGCAGTAAAAACAGGGTTTCTAATAATGACATTTCTACATTTCTTCATTATGAGTCATGAGTAAACATGACATTTCTGCAATGCGATTTAGATATGTGATCAAAGATTAAAATGGAGCCATTTTAATATTTTAATTATTCCCGTAGTGTCAGGCTTCAGAGACTGTTATGCCAACACCCAGTTCACAGCAAATAATGTGTATCAAAAAGGATTTTATCAATTTTAGCTGCTTTTTTCTCTATGTGAATTGTATGTGAATAGGTCATTATTTTCTCAGATTTGCTCATTATTTGAAATGATCCAGAATGAATAATTTATATTAATATTTCTTGTTCTGCAGCTTCTTCACTACCAGTCTGTAGCTGTCTAGGCTAGTTTTGTCTGAACAAACTAATCACATGGCATTTTTTCTGTTTCCAGATTGGTTGAGAATTGCATTTCTGGTTAGCATACTTCCATCTTTGAGTTTTGTATGTCCTCTCTGCAAACATTCCCACTCTCTATTTAAAATATACTGTTTCCACAAGCATTCTTATGAGTCAATTCATTTATTAGCATATTCAGAGAGAGTGAACAGCAGTGCAAACACAGCAAAGGGAATTTAAAGTTTTATCATCTCAGCAATTATTTTGCTGAGTTTTCCTTTTAATTCTCAGCCCATTCTTCAACCTTCTTTAGCTAACAAATCTTTACAAGTGGAAGGGTGTCATTTGGTTTATGGTAGTGGGCACATCTTAAATATTAGTATAAACCAAAAGGAACCATCTTCTGTGACGGTCAGCAGCATACAAATATGACAGACACTGCAGTCCAGGGTCAGATTCTCCAAAAGGTTAGTAATACCATTCCCCAATTTGTCCAGCAGTTTTATGGATTTACACAGGATCTCTCATAAAGCGTTTGGCTTGTTAGTTAAGGAGCAATCCCAGGGAGTTGGGTATCCATCCTATTATCCACGAGAACTACTAATACAATATGGATAATGTGCGGACCAGCCTTTCTTAACATGATAAACCTAAAGAATTCAGTCCTAGTGTTGATCATCTAAATCTTTCTTTGTTAAATTTGTACGTCTTTACCTTACATCTACCTGAAGATCTTGCTTTTCTTGCTGCCTGTGGCAATCAGACCAAATTTCAAATAGCCTACAAGTAAGACAAACTGACTTGCACATTTGCTAAACAGATTCATTCACTCATGACCCTTTGTTCTGGAAATAGTTATATCTAGCATGCACTTTTATGAAGGACAGAAGATGTTAACGGCAGGTGTTTCCTCCAAAAACTGCCCAAGCCTAACTAGAGCAAAATCCAATTCAGTCTGTAAATTGGGCCACCTGAATAATGGATTTTCTCAGAATATCCTTGGAAAACTCCTAAACAGACCCCAAAATTTCTAGGTCTTACAGAAATGTTGTGCTCATCTACACTCATCTAATATTCATGCTGAAAATGTCATATTTAAAAGTAACTAAAAATCAAAGAAAGATTGGTCTACCCACCAATTAGCATTATTGAGTAATTCCTAAATTTCACACCTGCTAGAATGGCCACTTGCAGCACAGTCCTGAACATTAAATCATGGATGAGAAGTGAGGTGCAATGATGAAGGGGAGAGGACAGTTTGCCAATTTATTTAAGCTTCATATGCTACATCATACTTCGAGGCTTGAGTACAAGTTTTAAGAGACCCTATTCTGAGTCACGGAGGGTGAGTCACATGCAGACACAGGATCAGAAAGCCTTTCGTTTTGCAAATGGTAAGTGATGATGACAGTTAAGCAGGGGAGTCCACTGTGACTCTCCTATTCCAAGATGTGTCATTATAAGCCTGATGAAACACCCACAAAGAAAATACTGTGCTCCAACTGCTTCGTTAGTTATCCTTTTCCAGACAAAAGGCACATTCATATACATTTTAAGTTTCACCTTCATATTCTTTTTATGCTTTCGTCCGCAGAGGGGTGACTATGGAAAATGTGCGTAAAGCAGTCACATTCATCTATCAACCTGTATTTTCGTGCTTCACTCCCATAATAGCCAATAACACTGGTTATGCAGAGCCCTACAATAGTATATACAGGAACAATAATAATAAAAAAAGGGGGTTAGAAGGATTTTTTAAGGACTATGTTTTTTTTTTTAATTATTTTCTATCCTCACAGATGCCACTTTTTCCTAATAAGTGCCTCTAAATTTTGCCCGTGAGTCATAGAATCATAGAATGCTTAAGGTTGGAAGGGATCTCAGAGGTCATCTAGTCCAACCCCCCTGTACATGCAGGGTCACCTAGAGCACATGGCACAGGGCTGCATCCAAGTGGAGTTTTAAAATCTCCAAGGAAAGAGACTCCACAACCTCTCTGGGCAGCCTGTTCCAGTGCTCTGTCACCCTAACAGTGAGGAAATGCTTCCTGAAGTTCCTATGGAACTTCTGATGCTTCAGTTTGAAGTCATTTCCTCTAGTCCTATCACTGTCCACTAGTGAATAGAGGCCAACCCCATCCTCCTCACTGCCTCCCTTGAGGTAT
>JAUBOD010000248.1:49107-118448 GCA_032353885.1 Nothura maculosa | reverse complement strand
AGTTTGGTATCGTCAGCAAATTTGCTGAGGGAGCACTCCATGCCTTCATCCAGGTCGTTAATGAATAAGTTGAACAGGATGGGATCGAGGACTGATCCCTGGGGGACACCACTAAGTACAGGCCTCCAGCTGGACTCCGCACCATTGACTACCACTCTCTGCACCCTGCCACAGAGCCAATTCCTAATCCACCTGCATGTCCACTCATGAGTCATTATATGCACAGCACAAAGATGCTAACCGAATAGACCATTTCTCTCAAAAGATGGAAATGTTTCCTTTCAGGGCCTACAAAGCTGTACACATGTAAACACACATCAAAATATATATAATGTGTGTGTATATCTCAATTTATCTGTAAAATCTGTAATCATATAATATTCAATCAAAGAACACATCAAAGAATACAAATATTGACCGGAAAGTTAGCAAAAGATAAGTAACTGGAATTAAGATGACTAACAAACATATATTTGTCATCTTCATGCTTATGTGACATGGCACACTTTTTAATTACAAGATCATGTCCTCATTCAATGAACAGTATTGCTTTTTATCCTCAGCACACTGTCCATCTCTGCACTGAATACAAAATCATTGATTTCCCTTCTACCTCTTCTGTGGTGTTACAATAACAGCTGTTCAGATTTTTGACATCACTAAGAATTTATGTTCACTGTATTACTGTGAAGGGATGTGAAAGCTAGCTCTGGTTTATATGTGTGAGAACTGAGACAAAGATTAAGATTAAAAAAATTCAAATATGTTCTTTGCTTTGGGTTCCTGGATTGAAATAGCTACAATCTGATTTTTGAAGTATTTGGTATGTTCATAGTACTTTCTCTGGCCAGAGGTCCTCTTGACATTAGGTATGGTCATAAGCAGTCTGCAGCTTTAGTATCCAAACCACAGACATCCTACCTTGACCCCAGAAAATCAAGTCCTCTTTATAAAGCAATTCTGTCATTAAATGAAAACTCTGAAAGAGAAGCAGGGGTAGAATCAAGTTAGTCTGTACAATAGACTTTTCTCCCCTCTACTTCTCTCATCTAATGCACGAAATATCTCTAATTCTCACAATAAATAAGCAAAAGGACAATACAGTCACTACCCTGTTCAGATTCATCACTACACCATACACTACGCCTTTTGCAATGAACAGGATGAAGGTTTTAAGATAAAGTAAGCAATAACAGAGAGGCACCACTATGCGGAATAGGTATCAATGTGACAACTAAATTTGGGTATACAGTTCCTGTCATTTGCTGATATTTTTATTTGACTAACCAACCAATGTACTTTGTCAATATTCTTGGGTTTATTTCTGGTTTTTCCCCATTCTAATATTGCTGGCTTACTGTAGTTAGTTTTTAATTTTCTGCTCTCACCTCATACTCCTAGTCACCATGTAAACATTTTAGTTTTGATGAGGTTCAAACAGCCAGCAAGAAAGTGTTTTTGCAAAGTACATTTAGAAATCCTCACAGTCATCGATACCTGTGTACTCTATAGTTCTCAATTTCAGCTGGTCTGGACTGAAAAAAAACAGAGTACTATCAAAATAATCAGAGTTTGAAAATTCAACCCATCACCATGTATGATTTCTTTTGACAGCCAACTGTTAAGCCCTTTCATTTTCATCTATCTGCTTCTATATATGGCCACACCACTAAGACATCTGCATTGGAAAATACATACTACAAGCATATGTTTTTTTCTTATACAGTCCCTAAGGTAAACACTATTACTAAGAAACTCAAATCCAGCCCCTGTTAGCTTTTATGGCAATGGGGTATCTGAATCCCTTAAGCAGCTTTGACAAACTTGACTAGCAAGCATTATTGTTTGGAAATGATGACAGTCTGGCTTGACAGTGATATGAATAATAATGATAAGATGCAGCATTTATTCATTGGCCTTTTAATTTAGGCTTGACTGGAGACTTATCAAACCTATCTTACAGCAAAACTGATTGCTTGGAAGCACAGTGGCACAAAGGTCACAGAGGGAGGGCCTCCTGCCACAGAAGTAGGACCAAGCCTGGCTTACAATCTCAATTGCTACATACTAAAATTAGTAGAAGATAAAATAAAATAATAATAAAAATCGATGAAGTTGATGAGTTTAAAATCTACAGGAAAATATTTAACATCACACTACAATGAGAAGAATTGGTATGAAGCATAAATGGTAAAGCAGTGAAAAGA
The DNA here is from genome assembly GCA_032353885.1 of Nothura maculosa. Lineage (NCBI taxonomy): Eukaryota > Metazoa > Chordata > Aves > Tinamiformes > Tinamidae > Nothura > Nothura maculosa. The sequence continues at coordinate 116,241 of JAUBOD010000248.1, read as the reverse complement.
ACTGACACAAAGCATTCTGGCATGTATAGCAACACCCACACAAAAGCATTCAAGGAAATAAAAAAATTCAAATGACTAAAAATCTGGCTATGCAAGGAAGTTGTATAGTGAAAATAATTTCCATCCACAGCTATTCCAGTGATCTGAAAGAGATGGAGTTTCAGGAAGAAGATGAATCAGTCAGCAAAATGCAAGAAAATTTATTAGAGGTAGAAAGACAATTCTTTCTACAATACAATTAAATATTCTACTTAATTTTCATCATTGATCTGCATTTCAGTGATCATCCTTGGAGTTTCATTTGACCCCAAATACCTGAATTTGGGTAGCTTTAGATTTTGAGAGACTTCAAAATTAATCATCTATGACAATCCTATTTGTGTTTGGCTCCTGTCCCAAGAAAAAATCTAAATCCAACACTTTCCAAACTTTGTCTGTTTAGTTTAGTATCCCTGTTTGGATCCAAATCTAGCATTTCATCTCGGTCTTTACCTATGTCACTTCATATCATGTCACAAACGAAAGGCATACAGCTGGATGCAATGTAATAACGAGACAATAATAACAAAGCACAGCGTAACACACCTCACACAATAACACTGTGACAGGTACCTTTACAACACAAATAAATGCTCATTTCTTTAATTTGATAGGCTTGCTAATTTGACCGTGCACTGAAGATTTTTGGAAATTTAGGGCACAAAATGCAGAAATACCCAGCAAGCATGGGGATGCACTTCCATGACAGCATTTGTCTCTTAGTTACAACAAGGGTAATGCTATCAGCGCCAAGCAACCCTGATGAAAATTATCAATTGGTTACCAAGAAACCTAATGATTTCATCAATAATATTTTACCAGTTACAAAGGTCATTTGGAGAAGTAATGCCACACGAAATGTGCTTGTGAAGTGGGTGATGTGTGGGTGGCTGCTAAGGGTCAACACTTCATTTCTCATTTCTTTAATTGATACTTCTGAATGAGTATTAATTGAGCCGCAATGAGAAGAGTGTGCAGTTTGACAATGCAAGTGACAGGATGGAAGTGCCATTTGCAGAGTGTATATAACCACAGCTAACACCCTCAAAGCGTTAATTCCATTTTATGTCTTTCACATTTAATAGCAAATTTGCCATTTAATCTTTAAGACAGAAGTTACTTATTCTCAATCTACCTCTCACTTGCACTGATATAATCTCATGCCACTCAGACTGGCCTGTGGCATGAAGCACATCACACTTTCAAATCAGGTCCATTTTTTCATTAGCTCATATCCTTCCTGAGATGCCCTCCTTTACAGATGGCTGATCAGCAATCAACACTAGTTTGTTTCAATCAGAAAAGCAGCCGTAACTTCTCATTTAAAGACTGTTCCTGGAGAAGCGCATTAGTTGAAGGCATAAAGCTGGCACTGGGGCAACAACGACTCTAACAACTGATTTCTTTACCAGATTTTTTTTTTAAAGAGATATACCTTGCTTACATGGAGACGTGGGGTTTATTTTAAAATGAAACATAATGAAAACCATGCCCTGGCATGTTATGAAGAGCCCTGCACATAGCATGGGCAGGTGCCAATACACTGTAAATCTGAAGAACGATTACAAAAGGTAATGAAAGCCCAGGAGGAAGCCTGGGAATAGTTCCCATATGTACGTGCTGACACTTTCTCCCTCTCTGTTCCTCCTCCTGCAATCCAGTGTGTTGCCCTTTGAGCCTACTTGACTGAGGTTAAGCATTTACACTTTTTCAGAGGACAGTCAGTCCACTCAGGGAGATACTGACTTTTATAGCAGGAGACTTCAAAATGATTTTCTCTCTGCTCGGGCAGCTCAAAAACACACGCGCACAGAAGCAAAGGTCAGATGTCATCCAAGTGGCGGGAGAGTGCCAGCTAAGCGCTCAGGATATATTTTTATGTTGGCCTCAGCTCAGCCTCTAATTCTGAGGGAATCTACTCGGCACCCACAATTTGCTCCAGTGCATTAACCCTGGGTGCAAGTCATAGGATAAAGCCTTCCAAGCACTGACTTTTGGGTGCAGTCAGATAGCTGGATAACTTAATGATATCATTTGCACTCACAAGTAACTGCAGGCACAAAAGAAAACTAGAATAACTGTGAAGATAATTTTTTTGTGCTTTTTTTCAAAATCAGACTTCTTGCACTCAGTGAGGAATTACAACTGTTTTTTAGTTTGCAGTCCAGAAAATACAGAGCTGCTCACTTCTTCCCCTGTGGTGGCCATTTGCCGTGGAGTACATTAGTTTCCAGCTCAGCCTTTTCCTTCCTTTTTGCACAAGATGGCACTCCACAGACTACTCACTTTGCTTTGTTACTTTCTGTTTTCTACTCCCTCTTTTCTCATTTTGAACACCAACCTTTCACAGTTGAGTTCCTCCCAATGGTATCTTCTGCATCTTCCACTCAGCCTTTATCCTTCTGCTCTTTAACTGCTTGTTGGCTCGACCTACCTTATTTCCTTCTTCTACTGGTGATATCTCCTTATTTTAATCAAGCTTCATACCAACTAATGCCCTTACCCTTTTGGTCTTCACCCACAGCCTCTTTTTTTTTTCCACCTTCTCCCAGTTTTTGTGCAAGTCTGCCTGCCTTCACGCAAGCTATGCAGAAGGTTGGATCCCTTTGCATGTGTCCTTGCCGACCTTTTACGTATGCAAGTATGTAAGCAGACCATCCGAGATGCCCATGCACGGTGTCCCATCCTCCATGACTGCAGAAAGGGGTAATGGGAGGCTATGGCCTTACAGGCTGACAGAGGCTAGGACTCTTCAAGTCCCACTATTCTACTTGTGAAGCAGTCCCTGGTCACCAACCAGCATCTGTGGACACCACAAGAATAAACATAAGTTAAATCCATAAATTGATGCTAGTGAAAGCAGCACTGGCATTATGCTTCCTGGAGAGGCAAATGTTCTCTAGCACCTACAGATCCCTTCAGTTTGCCTTCTTCATTTACCAAGACAGTTAAGTTTCTGGTAGTTTATTCCTAAACCAGATGTGAGCTATCTGTGAAGATATTCTGAAACTTAATTACTCCTCCAGTTTAGTAAAAAGCCAGTGCTCAAATGACTAAATTATGCCATTTGGAAAGGACAATTGGTTATTACACTTATCAGATTGTTTGTGACAGGAATGGGTTAATTTTCCTAACCTTTTCTGTTCTTGTTCCACTCGCAGGGTTGTCAAAAGGATGGATAAACGTGTTGCTATTTTCTGGTTTTGTTTCAGTGTCTATCACAAGAGTGGACCAATTTCATACCATTTGCTGCTTTCATTACTGTCTCAGGGTTGTCACAAGAATTGATAAATTTCAGACTGTTTTTCTTGTCCTCATTACAATCTTAAGGTTGTCATGAGAATGAATTGATTTTGTGCCATTTTCTGTTCTCATTACAGTCTTTGTCATGAGAATGGCTTCATTTGGGGCCATTTTTGTTCCTGTTACTTACAATCTTTTGTCACAAGAGCAGGGATTATTTGATGAAAATGAGAAGACAGCATCTCAGACACTGAGATTCAGGGATAACTTGTTCCTATGACAGAGATCATAACGAGGACAGAAAGCAGTACAGAAGGTATCCATTCTCAGGATGATTTTAAAGGTTGTGATTTTGTGACCCTGATTGTGCCAAGTGACTTCACCAGGAGGAGATTTTACCACTTCCACTGTAGCAACTACTACTTCATTCACACTGTAGGTACCTATTCAGAAAGGAAAAAAATACACAGAAGCTATCAGAATACAAAATAGCTATCAGCTTTGGTATCCATCAGAAAAGAATAGTCTGCAGGACTCAAACCTCAGAAACACACTTTGAATACCTGTTCTTCCATTCAGATTCAAACTTGTCAAGCGATAGTTTTTCCATAAAACCCAGCTAGGAATCACAAAGATAGAAGATATCACTGTGTACAGACATGTATTTTGGCTGGTTAAGTCCACAAGAGAGATGTATTTTCAAATGTGTGATTGATTTTAGGCTTGGCTAAACTGTCTGTGTGGCCAGCTTGGCCTAGGAACTCTGGGATGCTGAGTTCAAATGAAGGTAAACTACTGACTGCAAATGAGCTCCTGCAACAGAGCAGAGGATGAGTTACTGCAAATGAAAGGGCAGAAGTTAGAGATCAAGGCACACGCAGCATCCAGGGCCCAGAAAACTCAGAAGCAATTATTGCATTCCTAAAGGTGATCAAAGAGCAGCAGGAAATGCAAAATAAAGAGGAAATTTTTTGTCCCACAGGGTGGGTGAGAGGAAGGGATGAAATAAACACCAGAATGAGATTGAAGCTACAGACAGGGAAAATAAGGAAGCAGCTGTGGGTGAAGGAATACAGTAGAGCAGATGAAGCACACTAAGGCACACCCAAACACTCAGCAAAACTCAGGCTTCGTTTGTGCAAGACAAAAAAATGAAATGCCAAGTCAAGAGGAAAGGGAACGCTAGTGAAGAGGAAGACAAATAACTTAAGACACAAAGCTGCCTATCGATAACATCCTCAGTGGAGCAGACAGGGAAGCCAAAAATAGAGTATGAGGTTCTATCAGCCATACAGCACAAGGGGTAACGGGTACCGGCTGAAACACAGACAGTTCCATCTCCATGTGAGGAAAAGCTTCTTCATTGTGACGGTGGCAGAGCCTTGGATCAGGCTGCCCATGGAGGTTGTGGAATCTCCTTCTCTAGAGGTCTTCAAAACCCACCTGGATGCCACCCTGTGCTCTGAGTGTCCCTGCTGGAGCAGGGCGGGTTGGACTAGATGATCTCTAGGGCTCCCTTCCAACCTCAACCACTCTGTGCTTTTGTGACTCTTTCCATGAAAATAAACAAGTGGCAACCCACTACTTTGCAAGGGTCATGTATTAACTACCTTGGTTCACTAGTTTTTATTTTGCAGCATAATACTGAATTTGAACTCCTTGTTCCATCAGGATGGAACTGAAGGTACAATCTTATTTGTGTGGTTTCTTTCAGCCAGTCTCCCAAGATGAGACTCAATGGAGAAAAAGCATTTGCTTTGGAGGAAGCACCACAGGGAAAGATCGAGATAGGAAATCAGCCCAAAACATGAGTGTACTAACTGCACTGCCATCATTGCAATATCTTGGGAAAACAAAACTTAGATAATCATCCTGCAAAGCTGACTGGTAAAACATTAACAAATCCACCTGAAAATAAGCCTACCTCAGCAGTGAGACAGATCACCAGCAAAAGGAAAATGGGGGGGATGGACTTTCCCCAGTGGCTAAGTAAAATAAATCAGGAATGCTTCAATAAATAGACCTGACAGATGACCCCTGGTATTTCCTGGGCCAATTTCTGTGAACATTTTATTGATCTTTTACATTCTGATTTGACCGCCAGAGTCTATGATCCTTTGTTTTGTCTGTCCCATATCTTTCCCTCCACCTCCCCCCCATCTACCATATGTACCTAATCTCACTGCTCTGTCTACCATCTGCCATTGTTTGAAGCATACGGGAATATAAGTTTAATCATAAAAATGGTAGCCCTGGCTGTGTATACTATACGAACATTCAACTTTCACAAGATGAAGTGACCTCCAAGTGGCTTACTGCTTTTCATTAATTTCTCTGTATAATTGAACATTTTTCGGCATCTCATTTAACAAACTGTTAAGCTCCTTATTGCACAGAAGGGCCATGTGATGTGCAGGGATTCTGAAATGCTTCCCCTCATTCACAGTTCTCTTACTAATATCTTGGGCATTATTAATAGTTCACAAAGCCAGCACATTTTCTTTTTGATAAGTGTCCCTGTTCTACCCTCCTTTGTCCACCTCCAAATGCCGCCTAGTACTTAAAAGAATAAAACCGTGCTGCCTAACTAGACTGGTGCTTTGGATTGCTACCCTTGCTCACTCAGTTGCCTGTAAGGGGATGTACTTATATCAATGAAAGATAAATCCCAGCTAGAAATACAGGTCCCTGACAACCTAATCACTGAAACCCTGTCAAGTAACCCCTAATTTTAAAGCAAGTGGTTAATTCCCAGCAAATTGATTTATGCACTGTTTGAGGTTTGGCGAGTTGTGTTGTTCATCTGTTATTACCAGGAATTCAGCTCAGCCTATTCATTTAGGCCACTGACACAACACAGTGCATCTCCCAAGAAAATTTCCTTTGTCAGCACATCTAGAATTTGCTAATTAAATCAACAATGACATTATTCACTTTCTGAAAAAAAAAAGCAACTTCTCTCTCCTGTCCCCCTTAATACATGTGTGTGCATAAACACAAACACACACAAGCATATTTTTTTAACCATCTTTTGTAAATACATTCAGCATAAATTCGGAATGATCTTTCTTAACTGCTCTGGCCAGCTTTAGATTATCTGCTCACCTCACTAAACGTGTCCTGAATAACGCAATGGGATTTCATTTTCAAGCCACACCACACCCATAAACCCAGTAACCTCTAACGTGCGTGTGCATGTAGGATGCTCATAGGCAACCAAGAGTCTTAATTCTATGGAGTGTACCATGAAGTGTGAATTTCATTAAAATGATATGGTTAGCCAGCAAGTTCTTTTCTTGTCTATGTTATTGCAGCAGAAGTGAATATAAAACACCAGAAAAGACACGTTGTCCCCCATGCCCTATAATTACAGGTCCATAATATCACTGCATCCCTTTTCCTGTTTAAGATGTAGAGAATAAAAGAACATTGAAATTAACCTTTTTGACCATCCAGTAATTTTTCAAAGAATGCTTCTTCCCTTGAGAGGTTAAAAAAAGTGCTAAATTAAGTGACCAAAATAAATAACACCTGTATACATAAATAGTCTCCTGCTTCATAGATTTCAAGTAAACAAGAAATTCAGGTAAAGCCCTTGGTGGTGTCTGGGATGCTGTTGACCTTTTTTTGGCCACCTAATGCTGGTACTACATTCCCTAGCTGTTCATTCATGGCCCTTACTACCTGTAATGTCTCATATTTCCTCAGCTGCTCTGTAACATTCCTGCATGTAGCAGTGCTCCACAGGAACAAGTCTTTCACAGCCAAGAAGAAACATATCAGTGACAATTTTCTCTAACCCAAACAGTATCCTCGGTCACGACGATGTAGCCCACAATATCCTATGATCTCCGTGAGAAGGCGCCTTATTCCTCATCACCAGACCAGTATACTTACAGTTTCCATACAAAAAAAAAAAAAAAAAAAAAACCCAATAATAAGGAAACAGGAAGTTGTTTAAAAATAAAACACTTCTATCACTTTGATCCCATACCTGAGGCAGAGTTTGGAAAGTCACCATCATTATCCCCATGCCCCACTTAAGGACGTTGGTCATCTTTATTCTTCTGAAGTGTCAGATAGATATAAGCTTTCCTTTACAAAAAGGATCAATCCTCAGTAGGCCTCAGAAAAACAAAATAATAATAAAAAACCTAAAATAATCACCTAGATACTACATATTATAACCTGTCTTTTCAAGGCAGGTTGGCCTTCACACAGCTTTACTTTCTCTCTACCATTCTTTTGTCTGGCAAAGACCTTCCAAAAACACTACATTTGACCACCCTATATATATCACTATCAAGGCAAAAGAAGTACATGGTACCATCCTTCCAAGCAGGTCTTCAAGAAACACCTCCTAAATCAATTCCAAAGAATCCTTGATTCTTTTCATTCTATTTAATTCTGTTTACTGAAACCATTTAATACCCTTGTTTAGTCAAAGCCAGTCCTGATGTATGCTCTTGGCCCACTGCTGAAAGGTTACAACATTTCATGCTTTCATTCTTCATATCTGAAGCAGCCATGCAGTTTTTCCACCAACTCATTGCTTGCTAACGAACTTTTTTTTTTTAAGCAGCCTGTCATTTTGTTTAATGTTGCAAAATAAGGCAGTCTTTAAGTGGGATCTGATTTTGCTAAGAGATGTCTAAACTTAAGTAAGATAATGGATGTAACAAAATACCACCAAATATGACAGCTTTGTTCTGCCAATGTAATTTGCTGATTCTGGAAACCAAACGCAGAACAGTCTGTGCCAGTCTCAGAAAAGAGACTTGTTTGACAGATATAGACCTGCTTAAATATCAGCATACACTACATTAAATAGCAGACTTCTGCATTCATTTGTGAGTTTTAGTCACTTGTCATAACAGGTTTATTTTATTTTAAATGCCTCATTGTTCCTATCACTCTGATGCCCAAGTACATTTAGTCTTTCCTCCTCCTCCCCCAAGTGGAAGGTGATGTTACCTGACAAAGATACCAAACTGTTCTAGCTATAGCAGCATTAAAATTCTCTGCATCTTCATTCATTTTGGAAATACTCACCTATAGTGAAGAACCAAATTGGACATGGTCAAATGCTTTCCAAAGGCATACTCCAGGAGAAAGTTGTAAGCCTGCAAACTGCTCCAACACTGCTAGTTTTCCCTTGTTGACCACAAGTTGTCAAGACATGTCCTTAGATGGAAACCACAGTATTTTCTCTTAGACAGGTTCTCAGTAGTTTACAACAGCATTTGCTTGTAATTCAGATCCAGAATTTTAGAGTGATGTATCAAGCTTCTACAATCAGGTTGGATTTTGACAGCCCCCAACCTCTCCCCACCAACGCATATGTAGGCATGCCAGGCTACTTCTATTTGCTTCTTCTATTTACTCGCTATTGACATTTCCTCATTTATCAGACTTATTTCACCTTACTTTAGGCCTTCTGTCTTTCACAATCACTTGCTCCTCTTTGCAGTTCTCCTGTATTACCTTTTACATTCCCCATTTTTCATATTTAAAGTTTTGAGATATCTGGACCTTGGTTTTTAAGAGTAACTTATTTCTTCACTTAAACATTGGTGTATCTTGATAAGATCCCTGTGCCTCTCCATGTTGACATTTTGACACTTCCAAGTAGAATTAACTGTAATTGCCATATATTACATGCATCCAATATTTCTTCAGCAAATCCTTCCCAGTAATACAGCGTTAGCACTCATTCTTCTGCAAAAGAGGTGTGTTCAGAATGATTACCTGTGTTCCGACTCTCCTGCAGTTAGACCAGGCTTAAGCGAATCTGACTGCAGACACTAAGTATCAGAACATTTATCAGATGATTTTTTTTTATATATCAACAAGGATTTCTGGTGTTATGGCACCTCATCTCATTGGAGAACATGAATTTCAATGTGCAATCCCAACCTCACTGAAATTAGGAGGTATTTTTCCACTTCACCTTAACTTCATTCTTATTTATATAGAATCAAATCAGAAAAAAAAGTATATTTTAAATTTATTTGATTCATTCTGCTTTAAAAATATTATTTTAACATCAACCATACTTTTTTAGGTTAATTAAGTGTTGTGGACAGGAACTATAGATTAATTAATAAAGATGTGGAAAATAAAACTACCCCTCAGTTCATCATGATATCACCCAATGCAGAAAATATATTTCATATTAATATATTTTTAATACAATTCTGATTGAGTTATTGGGTTGACTTTGCAAAAACATGATTTTCTTAAATGCAAATGAATAAGATCAGTGACCAAAGACATCTTCAGCATACAAAATGCCACTCTTCTCTTCCTCTAATCTACTAAAATCCATGTTATGCAGAGGTTGTGACTTTTTCCTGCCACTCCTTTCAGTCATATAACAGAGGAAATGAAGAAATCCTTCCTTGGACTGCTGTGGCTACTTAGCTGTCCCTCATCATACAACTGCAGAGCCACAAAACACTCTCAACACAGAAACATCATTCTGGCCACGGAATAGTCTCTGGAGATCCTGTTATTTGTTTCCAAATGAGAAGGATATGCTTTTATTTTTTTTTTCTTTATGAACCTGATAATGTAAAACCACATACACAACACAGACAGCAGAACATAGAAGCAAGTGAACATGATTATTCCAATGGCTATAGCATGGAAGAGCAGAGACTCTGGCTCAAATCTCGTTTCTCTCCAAGGTAAGTGAAGGAAAAACTCAATCATCAACCTTTCTCTCCCTAAACTGTAAATACTCATACAAATATGATGAAGGAAGGTGAACTGTGAAATCTACTATTAAAAAGTAAATCCTAAAAATCAGTGTGTTTTGCATACCCTAGGTGCTAAATTAAAGGAGAGGATGCGATATGAAAACTAAGCACTTTAAATACTATGCCCTCTGATAACAGTGGCCAGTCAGATTAGACATTGATAACATGCCTAAATTTATAGCTACTGCTAAATGACCCAAGAAGGATCCATTTCTATGATAAGGAGAAACCTTGTCATTTTGTACATACTTTAGCAAAATTGCAAATTGACAGTAATCTAGCAATGAGATTTCTTACTTCAGTTTAAGCAGGTAAACTTCTTTCTCATTCTGCCTACAAATTTCCTCTGCCTCCAAGACCAGAATATAGAGTGCCTTTATTATTTAAGTCAGAATTGTGATCATAGCATATTTTTATAAAGTTCCAGTTCCTTCTGAAAAGATTTTGTAGACTCTTTGACCCTCTTCCTTTTAGGAGTGGCCAAGATGAAATATGAGACAAGGGAGTTTTTTTTTTTTTAAAAAAGAGCCCAATCAGATTTCACACAGCTCAGAAAATGTTTGAAGACCAACTATTTTTCTTCTGGTCAGAACCATGAAAGTTCAGAGGTGGAATAATTTTATGAGTTAGTTTGATTGACAAATCCTGGCATTTTTATGGTCACATTTCATTTCTTTATGAGCAGTGACAAATAACGGCTTAACTTAACTGTTTTAATTTAACCATTAACAGCTTCAGCATCCATGAACCATACACAAATACAGTTCCTTTCCCAAGTATTCATATGCACACTCCAGGGGTTTCATTCTCACTAATATTCCCATAAATGATTCTCACATGATTCTTGCAGACAATGGAAGAGCTCCAAAGTTTCACATCATTACTTTTTCATTGGTCATTATTTTTAACTATTAAAACAGCAAAATATAAACATTAGGTAATACCGATGATTAGGGAAAGAAAAGCAAGTCCAAAAAACAGATCTAGAGAGGATCAATGAGGTCTTTACATGTGTTTTCCAAAGGATTCAAAAAGCCTAGTAGCATCACTGATCACACAGAAATTTACTGTTCAAAAACCTATGGTGGGTACTGGGGGCAGTGGGGGAAATGCTCTAAAACTATTCAAAATAAAGTATTGAACAACTGAAAATCAATAAAGAGAGAAGCTATTTAAAGTGAATATAATGGAATTTCCGTGGTAGAACACAGGAAGCCAGCAGGAAGAGTTAAAAAACTTTTTACATGCCAAGACACAAAACTACCCACTCATCTACACACGTCTGAGAAGTGTGGAGAAGATACTGCTGCCAGATAAAATACATTACAACCAAATGAGGTCCAAAGCACCAATGATCCCCACCATCAGCAGAAACAAGGGAATCAGGAGAATTTAATTACAGCTATAGAGTATCCAAACTTGAATTAAAAATAAAGACTGACTACTTAGGTCAAACGAGCACACAAAATGATCACCAGGAATCCAAGCAAAACAGTAAAGAAGCTGAATTCCAATATTCTTACTCACACCAAACAGTTCTTATTACATGAATGATCCTATTGACTTCAGCTGGGCTACATGAGTCATAAAGTGATATTCAGAATAAATTAAGGCACTAGAGTTGGGTCTTGAGTGCAGTAATTTCATTTTCAACAAAGAAAGAAAGAGAGAGAATGGATGATACTTAAGACAGAGGCCACGTAATGAGTAAGGATGGACATCAAGCCAAGAACCACGTATCAGCTCAACCCCCTACAAAGCTCTTCTCATGTCTCCTGGAGAGAGGGGCATCTTGAGTTTCCTCTGTGCTCTACAGAGGTTTCAGACATACAGCTGTAGGGCACAGCCTCTCCTACAACTTTCCAAACCAAGTTTCTGCTCATGCGATACTCCTGGTGATCTAGCAGGGTTGTTTCACCTCTATGCAAAGCAATACACCAGACTGATTAAGGGACTATCCAGGTGGTGGAAGATATGACTGCAAGGGTCTCCTAGGTCTAACATGCCAGCCTTGGATATGGCCCCTTGCCCATTGCACACTTGTAGGAAATATTTTAAGTGTTGCAATCCTGCTAAGCACCAGTTTTCACCAAAGACAGCCACCAGCAAAAAGCCTCTCTGGGGCTATAGGATAAGTCTCCATAAGCTTCATAGAGGGAGCTACTTGCCTGCTAAGATGTGGAATAGGGATGTAGAAACAAGAGGCTGCCTTAATTCCTGTTTTACCCACAACAGTAATCTCTAGCAAGGCTACTCCCTCCATCCTGTACCCCGTTTGGTCTTATATTAGCCTCTTCACTAGCGGGTCCTTGCTTTGGAAAAACAGTATGTGCTTAGCATAAGCCACCTCAATTAAGTCGATTAAAAGTGCTCCCATGTTTAAAGCCAGCTTTAAGTAAGTTCAGCTTAGGTCTCTAGTTGAATTAATGTGTTAAATGCATTGTTTTAAGTTATTTGTTCAAATTGAAAGGCAGGTAAGCCAATGTTTTAATACTTTGCTGCACTGGGGCCTAAAACTTTACTAAAGCAGTGAATTTCATTGAACTATTTTCAGAGCAATTTTGATTCATTAAGACTGAGGATGGTACCAGTGAAAATGCTTCTTAAAGCATTTTCCAGCTTCCAGAATGGAATGCTTCCAGAAAATGCAACCTCTCTTCTCTTAACTAAGACCACTATGTGTAATTTTTTGAGAATAACTGTACAATTATTAATTTCCAAATTATGTTCACATGGGAAAAGCTCAGATGATTACTAAACTCCTTGCAAACATGTTTATGATTACAAAATACTTTGTAAACAGAAAAGGTATTGGCAACTGAAAATTTTGTTTCTACAATTTCCAGTGCGAATACCAGAGCACTAGTAAAATGAGATCCTCATTGACTGCATTCTGTTGTTCTTACACTATACAAGTTTTGTTAAGTTTGGCATCCTGAGCTGAAGAGAGATGGCATCCAGGTGATAAAGGCCAGTTTGAATACTCCTTACTTTTTGGGTTGGACATAGACACTCAGAAAGATTAACAGAATAAACTTTGAACTATATAGAACTATAATAGGCTAGGCTACTATCTAATTCCCCAATCCACTCCCCAAAAATATATTTGCAGGCATCAATAAAGGGTTTTTAGCAATACTAGGTTCCTAAAGTGTTGTCAGATATCTCTCTTTCTTTCATCTTAACCTAATTTCTGCATTACACTTGACCCTGACAGAAAGCTACTTTGGAAGCTACTTTTGCTACTTTGACCCTGACAGAAAGCAGGAATGGATGATCAAGGTTACTTCACCATAGTGCAAACACTGTAGTTTGTCATAAACATAAAAAAAGCAACCTCCAAGATAATACAGCTGCAATTCAAAGACTTTCTTGTTTGTCCTACCTAATGAGGAATAAAACATACCAGCCTGAAATGGAAAGAATTTTGGTAACCTTCCTTCAGGAAGTACTCAGAGTGAATATCCTTTAGCAGTTCAGTAAAAAAAAGGCTTATAAAGGTTTTTTTTCTAAGACTGTACACACAATAGGGGAAAAATCACAAAAGAGAAGTGGATTATTCAGAAAAATGTTTTTCTGAAACTTGATAAAAAGGTTTTGGTCATGTGGTGGAAAGCTTAGTTGCAAAAGAAGTTGAGAAGACAGGACTTGCTACTTATAGCCCATTATCTTTCAGATCCTATCTTATCTTCAGCTCAGTCCTCTCAGTACTGAAAGTGCGGAGGAAGAACTTCACACTATGCACTGTAACTGCCCACCTCTAAAACCTGACAGCTCCACACATGCACATTCCTCATCTCACTGTGGAGCACAAGACAAAGCCACACTCATGCATCACCTGATGGCAGACCGCACGATGTAGCCTAGCGTGTAGCCCACCCTTAATCACAGCAACACAGATCCTTCTGGAAATAGGCTGTGGAGGTGAAGTTTTACCCAGGGGCCCAGGTTCAGGACATCTGCTCTCCTTGCAAGCTCTTGGTCCAGTTGCCTGCGAGCTAAAACGATGCAAAAAAATAAAATAAAATAAACTGAGCTGAGCATTTAAAAGCTGTCCTTGCACTTTCAGGACTCTGCAGGTCCCAAAAACTTTGCTCTGCTTTCCCAATTCCTCTCTCCAGCCCTTCGACTGCTTAGCTCTCCATAAACACACCAAAAGACCTCTGGAGACCACACTGCAAGCAGTGTCCTTCAAAGCAACGAGTTTGGCCAGCTTTCCTAAGTCATCCATGAGTGACCATGTGGATCTCCTAACCACCTGTCTAGGCTTAGTTTAATATTCATGAAAATATTCATCACTGTTATTACTGATATGAACAATCTTTCAGCTAGCGGGAGTTCCAGTTAACAAGGACTGTTGTGTAGCACATAGACATCTTTTCAAAGCACCTGAGGGTTTTTCCTCACCCTTGCTTCCTTATGACGGTGATTGGGCTTCCAAGGGAGCACAGCATTTCACTCCATTGAAATTCTGACTCTGAGCTACACCAGATCTGGCCCAGAGAGCCTGCTTGGCACAGGTTATGAGCCATCTCTATAGCTGGCTGCAATCTTCATTGAATAAACGAGGCAGATACCCTTTTAATGAATGAAGCACATTCCCTTTTATTATAGCAACTCAGGCAAAAAATGGAGGTGGAGAGAGTTCTAATAATTCAGGTATGATTAAAAAGAGGATATTTACTGGCTTGTAGGCCTTGGGGAGGAAAACAAAACACAGCACCACAGTTTCTATATACATCCCTAGGGAAAAGTTCAAGAAATAAGAAAATGCATATAACCATTGTTCATGTGCATTATGCAAGCTTTAAAAAAAAAAACAGATAGGGCTGAGTTTCAGAGTATCAGGAAAAGTATTTGGGCTGCATTTAAGTGAGAAGGATTAGCTTGCATGATGTTGATTTATAAATGGCAACAACCAATCCCTTATATTCTCTCCTGCAGTCATCTCTCCTGCACAGTAATTCCCAATGTTCCCTTTTGAAAGCCCTTGATACTCAGTTAGCCCCGAGGTATAATGTTTGATAATATAACTACTGCTTCTGTCACTGCGTTTTGTACAAACGCATTATATGTGGCCCAGAATGGTAAAGATTTATGTATGGGTATGGAAAATAAAAATCAGCATTGATTAAAAGCCCCAGATAGACCATCCAATCCCGCCCAGAGAACATCAGTTATTTTGCATTTTGACGTGGCGATTGATAACTCATAAATGCAAGCAGGAATGACAAATGCGGATGGAAACTGGCTTTGACAAAAACGATAACAGTATCAGTCTCGAGGGGCGATGGAGGTATAAGCAGGAGCTGTTTAAAATATTTAATCATTTTATGAAGGCTGCAAGATGTTGTTTGACCCTGAAGGAGTGTGAATGTCACATGGATCAGAAATTGCCAAGTCTTTGAAGTGAAATAAAAAAAATGGTGTTATTATAGATCCTTCTTGACATCCTATCATTTTTGTATAGGATTAAAAATATGTATACAAAGCTCTAGATAAAGGACTCCAGCAAAAGATGTCTTGGTTGAAGGGGAAAAAAAAGTAAAGACATACTGTTGTGAATTTTTACTTCAAAATCCCAAAGCGTCTCTTTTATATTCTTCTGGAATGGCATGAATAGAACCAGCAGCCCCCTAGTAAAAAGACTCCTTTGGTTTTTAACTACAGGGTAAATTACGCTTTACTTTTGTTACCTTCGGTCTGACTTTTGGTGTTCAAAGAAAATCTTTTTTTCCCTTGTACTTAACTAAGCATGGGTATTGTGTGCGTGAATGTATATATCCATATGACCCCTAGCTATAAGACTACATTAAACATGTTTATTTTATTATATACATGCACAAAGGTATGCAACATGCAAGGTGTGGGATTCTTTTTATGGGAGAGGAAGGCAATGACAACTCAGAAGTGAATTGATAC
Source organism: Nothura maculosa (assembly GCA_032353885.1). Taxonomy (NCBI): domain Eukaryota; kingdom Metazoa; phylum Chordata; class Aves; order Tinamiformes; family Tinamidae; genus Nothura; species Nothura maculosa. Next base: position 100,276 of record JAUBOD010000248.1, on the reverse strand, counting down.
CCTTAATTCTTATCTACATTTGTATTTTAAATTTTTCCAGGTCTTCCAGAAGACCTGGAATCTAACCAGTCAAGAAAAAGTACCAAAGCCACAAGTAAATTCTGAGTGAATATTCCCATATGAATGAGGATTAGTTTATGTTTCACTGTGGTATATCAGCAGATGAAATATTACACTGTATATTTTCTCTTTATCTGGTATATTTCTTCCCTCCCTCTCTTTTCCTTACCCTACTTCCTCTCTGCTTAAGTTGCTGGTTTTGTTTTATTTTATTATTCTAATTTTGTTTATTCGAGGGCACGGGGGTGTTTAGGAGGACATTTATTTTGAGGGGGGGGAATTCTGAAAATCCACATTTCTTTTAGGTTTGGTTTTGTCTCGTCCTAAAAATATGCTTTTCCTTTTCTCTCCAGTTTGGCCTGTTCCATATATTTTTTCAGGGCAATTAATCACTTAGACTCGACATATAATTTGTTTATTCAGTAGTTGTATATATACAACCTTTCTTTTCTCCCCTCCCATTAAAGATTTTTGCTCTGCTATCACAGAGGTTTTCCCCACACCTCAGCTTCATGCCTTTCCCCGAGCATTCGGCACTAGCCGCACACACAAAGATCTCGCTTGCTTTGTATCAAGTGCCCTCGCACTGCCCAAACCAATTGGAAATCACACATATTCGGCTTCACAACAGAGCCCTCTTGGCACAGCGCGGTCACAGTTCTTTGTGTATCCTGCACGAGCTGATCCTTTAATTTGCTTAGGATAGCAGAGATGCTTTGTTCCTGGCGGTGGAAGGGATTCTGCCTGTGCTCATTTACATGTCCCATTGATTTCAGCTAAGCACATACAGTACATGGTATCGCCACGAAGACCACTGGAAATATCTCTGTTATTGCAGCAGGCTGCACACTCCGCAGCACATCTGCACCACTATAAACCTCTTCCTGCAGTATCCAGAGATACGGAAGCAGCAGCAAGAGGGAAATATCTGATGGAGCCCTAAGTGCTCTGCTACATTTGACTGTCACTTCAGCGCTGCGTGTTGTAGCTGTTCAATTCTGGTTATTTATTAAAGAAACGTCAGGGTCTTTTTTCCTTTTTTCTTCCCTTTCTGCTGCATTCCAAGCCCTTTCCTCGACGGTTTGCAAATGAGATCCCCTCTGAACTCCGAATGATGAGCCAAACTTCATGATCTTCACACAGATTCTCACAAGACAGTTTTTTGAATACTTCCATAGAATTATTTCAAACTGACCAACAGCCCCAAAATGACAGAGGCTTTATTTGTCATTTTACTTACATCTATTTTCCCAGTAGGCCCCAGTCATTTCCAGGAGTGCAGATATTAATTGCACCTCTCCTGGAAACAACGGCAGAAGCACTTCTTTCAGAGGGGACTGAATCTATCCCACAACATTTGCCTCTGTTTTAAACTAACACAACATTCTCCCTTGCCTTTGTTTTTCCATTGTCACTGCGAGGGGGACTGTCTTTCTAATAATACAGGTGGATGTGGTAGTTGCCAAGGGGAGCAAAGTATTAGGAGCAGAAAAATGTTTACTGACATTTCATCACGTGAGTAGCTCGAGGACGACAAGTCAAGTGTTCTCTCCAGCAGAGAAAAGACCCATGGAGGTCCTTGCTGCAGAGAGCACTCAGTTTGGGCTGATAGACACCAGTCCTGTGATCCACGCTTCAGTGTGACCTCTAGTTTTGTACTGTTTTGCACAGTTACAGGCAGGATAACATGGGCGGGGAACTGGGCTCACTCATCTCCCTAAGGAGAGGGTAAATTCTGGCTTGGCCGGGTAAGAAGTGGGTAAATTCAGCTCACCTGCATTCTCTGCTGCATCCCCAGTGAAGACGTATGTATTTCTAAACCCGAGCACAAATGAACACACTATATAGCCAAGCTATTTTCTATAGCTGCTGTTTCAGAGTTAGGCATCTAGCTGCTTTTAATTGGAACCATAAGTCATTCAACCGTCAAAATAAATGCTGGTCAGAAAGTAGCATCCAATTTTATAAACCAGATCCATTAAGTGGACCTTGCATGCATTTAGCTATCTCTGTATTCACCACAAATGAGAAATTCTTGTGCCTAGAGTATGGAAATTAATTTCACTATTGTCCTGTCTACATTTATCCTACTATTTCTTCTTCCCTTGTCTCAGATCCTGTTGCTCTCTGTTTTTATACCAAAACTGGATGAAACTTTGGGTTGCCTGTTCTGTTTGCCCTTAAACACAGATTTATGTCAACCAAAATCCTTTATGAACTCATGATGAATATGTGGATGAATGTGAACCACTCAAAACAAAACAAAAAACTTGGACATTTGTTATTATTTAATTTTGGTCTTTTAAAACCATAACAGCTAAGGAGTGACAAGATTCCCTTGGAACTACATTTTTTCAAAATGGACAAAAACTTAAACTGAGAACAATTAAAACTTACAGATATTGATGACAAATGATTTGCTTAGTGTAAGAAGTTTTATTTTATGATGAGTTGTTTTCATATCAGCAGAAATATTTTAAAATAAATGAATGTAGGGTGGATTGAAGTGTTTTTTTCCATAACCTTTCAGCAGCTGTCGGTAATCTGCAATGGCCATTATTCTCACAGCACTTCTTTTAAACGTCCAACTTTTCTCATCCTAGCAAATTCTTCTGTGTTACTTTTCAAATCTGAACCTCTTCCTTCGCTTGTTTGCCCCTCCTTCTACTCATCCCTCAGGATACTCGTTTGGAAACCCCTCCAGGATCAATTCAATAAATAGGAATACAATCTACAGCATCCTGGAAGACCAGGGGAGTTCCCTGATATACTGGTGCCATGGTTGTGTCATCTATATTACTATTATGAAATAACCTTCTTGTACCATATAATCTGCCTTTCTCTAAGTTCTGTATAATTCTACTGACGCTGCATCTTATAAATGAAATGGACATATTTTGGTCAGTTCATTTAATTCACTCTTTTTTCTTTGACTACCATTTGTTTATCAGGCATAGACTGGTCTAGACCTTAATCAAAATGAGCAAAATGAAATTCACACTAATTAGGGAGATCTCAGCACTTGCTAGATCTTTTCAAAGATGAAGAGGTTAATCATTTGCAGTCAGATAGTAAGAAATGAACCTCTTGTCTCTTCCTTCATCCTCTATGCAGTTCTTCCATTTCAACATCCTTGTTACTAAATCTGAGACAATGTGTAATTATACAGAAGGAAATCTCTCAGGGGTATAGCTGAAGTTGCTTAAATTGTGCTGATTTACAAAGATGAAGGATTTTTATTTTTTTCCTCCAACAAGAAAAAAAAATACCTTTTTTCATAATGGCAAACAACCTCCTGCAAAGTCAACTCCTTTTCTGAAAGTCATTGCTAGTTTTATAATTTCTGAGTCATTAGATAACAGATAGAACTCCACACTTAGTGGTTTCAAATGTTTATGGTCTGCAATTCATTCTTAATGAGCTCTCTCCATGTCTTTATTCTTCTTCACACCCTCCTGCTGGGAAATGTCTTACTCTGCCTTGGCTTTTGTTAATGATTCCACAATCATTTCAGAGCCATTTCTTCTGCCTTATGTAATTCTGACACTGCATAAGAGCCTGGCTCTGCAGCCTCACAGTTGGAAATGTAACCTTTAATGTATTAATTTCTCTTGCTCAAAACAATTTAACCTCTGTCTTGGTTTTGTGATTGCTAAGTGTTCCAATTAAATGCCTCTCTCATTTTTTGTCCTGGAGGGCTTGATCTTACCAGTATTATGTTTAACATACCCTACCTAGCAAATGATGAGCACTCCAGGGTCCCCTCAAGTATTCTGTATCAATCCATTATCTATCTCATGAGTGTCTGTCACTTTTTCAAAACAACAACAACAGGAGAGATTAATTAAACTAGTTTTAAACACTAAACAACAAAACCCACTACAAGTGGAAACAAATAATTACAAAGCAGGAGAAGGAGTAATCCACGAGGAATAAATACACTTCCCCTTGCCCCCCTGATCAATAATAACCAATGAATGTTATTTAAATGCTGAATCTTCCACATCGGGATGCAGCCAGGTTCAGGAGTTGCGAGAATGTGAAAATTAATCACAGTAACAAAAAGTCTCTGTGCGCTTGTCTTTTTTTATTTCACCACCTGGCACTTAACAAAAAACATGCCCAGCAAGTTGTGAGGATTGCTGGAGAGGTTTTGCACCAACATCCAGCAAGGAAAAATGTTTTCTGAAACAGAGAGAGGGAATAGGAGAAGGGAGAAGGTGAAAAGATTGGAAAAACAACCTGAGGCAAGTCAGTACACCTAGCGCTATCGTTAGTAAATGCGATCATGACATGTCAGCCATGTTTGTTTCAGTTTCCTCCTTATGACCTATTTTGACCATCAGACTTTTCACATCAGCTATTAAGAGGTTTTTACAAAGTAGCCAAAAGAGTGGTAGAATAAGGCTTCAATCAAGCCTGTGCATATTTATTCCCAACTAATATCAAAGTGCTGCCTATGCATACCTGGGCTCTAGCTGTTCTGTGAGCACCTCCAGAGCGGAGGTACACGAAGCAGCAGGCTGCTTTCTATTAAAAGTGCTAGGGGCCATCTGCAGACTGTCTACTGACAGCACCTAGCTTGGTGTCATGACAACTGCCGTGTCGAAGTTCAGGAGAGCGGTACGCATCTCAGGTGACCTGCCACCCAGGGCTGCCACTCCCTGGGTCCCTCCGTAGGCAAGGGAATGAAGTAAGAGCAATGCTTCAGTTAAGCATCTGAGGCAGACGAAATGTGACTCATGGTCACTGATGCTGCTGGCTGGGGCTCAGGTCTCTACCCTCCAAGGGCTTTTCAGACAAAAGAAATGGTTATTAGTGTGCCGCGTTTTACAGGCATTGTCAGAGAAGGGGAAAAGATACAAGTCATAGGGACCAATTAAAAGGCTAATACCATACTCGTTCCCAGAGGTTCTTTTACAGTCATCTGTCCACAGTGCTGTTTCCATGGTAGTCCAGTGAGAATCACCCCTCAGTCAGTCTGCCTGCCTTGTTCCTCCTGGTGTCCAGTCATAGAAGAAATATCTCTCATGTTTCCCAACATGAAAGCCCGAAGTGTCTCTCTGGCTCTACATCTCCCTTTCCACACAAGCAGCACATTTAGGTTTCCTAATTTCCACATCTCACAACCTTTAATTCCTCATTTGGGACAATGTGCTTTAACTCTGCACTTTCCACAACAGCATATAGGTCTAAGAGTTGGATAGACCTTTGCAAGGACCATGGGGAACAGCAGGCCAGGCCTTTCACCTCAGTATATGTATATCTAGCTCTTCATCACTGACTCTCGCAAGTTTCAGCAAGTGCTCACGTTGCTGTTTCCCCAAATAGGAAACTTGGTGACCTATTTTCCTTCAGATTCTGTTAGCTTCCAGTCTCATTAAGGGAGAGCCCAGAGCATGTCACAGCAGCTGGGGCTGCACCAAGTATTTGGTGTGCTTCGGGCAAGGTAGCACTGTGATGGGCACTACAGCAGCTTTGCACATTTTTTGGGGGTGCTTCAGTGTCAAAGTTAAGCCAATTGCTAAATGTCCTCTACTATTGCACGGCAAACATGAGCTCTGCCACAAAGACAAAAGGTCACAAAGACAAAACAAAATTTCACCATTTGGGTGATGAAATATAAGTACCCACTGCAATTGGAGATGCTCTAGGCATCCATATTGTATGCCAATAGATATAATGTGAGACTTATGGGAGACCCAAACAATCCCTGACTGCGATCTGAGGACCCAGCAGGACACCCAGCTTATCTCAGATGGCGTTAGATGCCTGGGTTTGAGCAATTGAATTAAGCCTAAAGTATCCAGAGCTCTTAAATGAGTGACAAAACTTCATCTGCACAGGGCAGCCATTATTTGAAATGCCACAATCTGGCTGTAACAAATGAAGACACTGCTGCGAACTGGCAGTATGGCATTGCTCCCTTGAAGTCAATATTTACAAGAGATTGCCAGATGGGTGTGCAGATCTTCCTCATCCCCAGACTAATCAAGAGCTAAAGGAAGCAGGTCAATGTTTTTAATGTTCAGCTCTCCCCTATTGCTTTATGTCCACATTTCCACATAGTGAGGAGACCTTTTCAAGCAGTAATGAGATCTCAGCATCTTTTTCAATTACATCGTGGCCACACAAAGCTATTGAATAAATGTATTCTTATTTTCAGCCTCACATTTTTTACCTGTATTTATCACAATAGCTCCTGCAATCACAGACATAAGATTTGTTTTCATAATTATCTCCTACCAGTTTTTCACTTTCGTGTCGCTTAAAGAGCAAAACAAAGTCTGCTCGTGGACCATAAGCAGGTCAGGAAGAGACCGGTAATTTTTAGACTGGAATTTTATGTTTGTGTGAGTTATTCATTGGCAAACTCAAGCCATGCTATTATATCTTTGGTAAAACTGAAATTACTAATTTTGCCCTTCTTGAAAAAGTTTATGTTTTTTTTTTTCAATAACATATTTAACAGTATTTAAGAGTATATGAGGTTGATTCTAGGAATAGTTAAAATCTGAAGGCACCAGTCCTATCTTGGTTTCTTTAGGTGACATGCCATTCAGGGTGAGGCTTTTACATCACTTGGTAAAATAGGGCCCTGTTCTGAACTAGAAATTCTTAACACTATATAAAAAATATTAATTCAGAATAAATTACATGACTGGTTCAGATAGAAGTAGTATATTAAAAGTTATATTTAAAAGAAAATATTTGTCATTAGTTTGGAAATTAATTCTTGCTTAGAATATATTGATTATAATCATTTAAACTCTTCATTGCCACTATTTAAACCATTATGGGTTTTTTTTCTCTCTTTAGCATTGCATGCTATGGAAGTACATTAGGTGAACTCTCAAGGCCTCTTCTTAACTTCAGAGGGGTTTTATGATTCTATGAGAATATACCAGCTATATTTCATTTCTCTTGAGAATTCTACTCTTGAGAAAATGGTTAAAAAAATCCAACATAATTGAGCTTTCACTGGAAAATTAGGAGTTCATTTAAATAATTTATTTCACACAAAGTGTCTTTTTATGTAGAAATTTTCAACTTTACATTGTAAATGCAAAACTTCAAACCTGAGAACTTCAATTTCCAACACAAACTAAAATCATTTAGACTAACAATTGAACATTTTTGGGAAAAAAAAAACCTTCCATTTTCAGTCTCAAATGAAAGAAAAACATACTATATATGAGTAAAATGCTATCTTCTAATAGTTCCAGAGTTGACCCCTCCAGTTGAAGTTAATGGACCAGATCATAAGGTATTTATTCAGCATTCTCTTGGGAATTTCTCCAGTTTTATGCATGCAAATGCCAACTATTAGAATATTAAGGATATGAAAATCTGAATATGATTTTCTGGAAGCAGTAGTTGCTCAACATTTATCAGTCTATGTAACAAACTTCTTCAACCATGGCTGACTATCATCAGATGATGAATACTCATGCAGAGTTTCTCAAGCTGTGGAATGGAATAACACTTCAAGGAAGATTTTTTTTTTTTTTCCGGTGAAATAGTTTTCTCCTAGAACTATGCAAAAGCTCAACTACTTACTCTATATACAAGAGATACTGCACAGGCGATATTTCTGCTTTTGCTGATCTGGCAAAAAAGACAAACAAAATGGCTCTCCTGGGTTTCTTTCTGTCCAAAAGCTGTGGGGAATGTAAGGATAGCTCTCCTGTACTTTCAAAAAGGAGGTTTTTGTTAGGGCTTGTGTTATGGAGTCAGTTAATTAAGAGTCCAAAAGCAACTTAGAAAATTAATAGGGAGGATTTATTCAAAGCTTAGCTGAAAAAAATCATCCCTAACCTATCTGCAAGATTAAGAATAACAAATTGACACAGATACATGCTAGAGATGTTATAAATTCAAGAAAACAGTCATCTCAGTCTGTACTTGATACCTGCTTCAATAGATCAACATGCATATACAGTAGTGACAAGAAGTACAGAAGTACAGAAGCACATAGATGTGCATGTACACACACAAAAAGGAATTCTTATTCCTTGACCTTATTCCTTGATAGCTGCATATATTCAGATTGACTTTCAAATGATCATACGCTAAAAATTTCAACAACTGCTTAACGGCTAGAAAGTGCTGGCAGGACGTGTTTAATAGAAGAGATGATCAAGAACTTGGTGCTTGCCATAGATTATGTATTGTCAACAAGTGCCCTAAAGCCAAACGTGTACTCACGCTGGGTATCATTAGGCTGCATGAGTGGAACCATGGAGTTCAAAGTGTAAAATCATTTTCTACAATGCTATTCACTTCCAGTGCCAGTCTGTCTCTTGAACAAGTGATTGTGATGCCTCCTGGGAACATTTTGGACTCAGAGCCACCTACCTCCATGCAAGCCACAGCTCCAACTCTAGCTTTTCCTGGCTTCCCTCCAGCAGCAAGTTTGAAAAAAAAATAAAAGCAAGCTCAGCTGTTGGGATAGTAAAGGGGCAAGAGTCATGATCCTACCCTCTCAACCAATACTATTTAAAGGAAAAAAAACAACATTATAGCTTGTCTGCTTTACTCAGACAACAAAAAGGTCAAATTCTACAGGTCTTCTTCGAATCTATTTCTTGACCAGCAGGTTCCACCATCTCTGACTGTGGAGTAAGTGTTCAGGTTGTCTGGTACAGTGTTGTGTTGAAATTATTTTTTCCTGATGTGTTTCTATGAGTTAGAATAGTGTTAGAATAATGATGCTTTCTTGCACTAAGTTCATTGTATTGTACAACATAGGCCACTGGGTTCAACATTGCCCCTCCTTCAAACCTTTACGAGAAAGTAATTAAGATAATATCAAAAATTGCTAAGGAAACTTTGAAATAAGTAGATGTTGTAATCTGGCAACCAATTGCAGTCTTTTTGTGTGGTGATAGATTTAATAATTTATAAATCAGTGGCATGAACAAAGCAAGAACCAAAACAGAACTACCCATTTCAAAAGTGTAAAGACAGTTAACCTTTAAACAGATGGATAATTCCAGACAGCACTGTAAAATTAATAGAGCCTAAACTATAGGTCTCAAAGCTGCAGAATACATCTTTGGAGACCATGTTTTTCAGATCATCATAAATCAATTTTTTTTTTTCTTATCAGTCCCTTATGCATAAATCGACTACAAGGCCTGCTAGGTTATGAATATGTATGTCATGACATGACAGCTGATCCAATACTCCAGTATCAAAAGTCCTGTGATCTTATTGCTTATACTGAACCATGAACTGCATTTTACACAGAAATAGTCATAAGAACAATATTGAGGTAAGACTGGGAAAAAAGGTAGGATGAGGAAATTTTCTGCAGGGAGCATCTTAGCACATGCAAGCAAGGAATCACTTAAGGAAACACATTTTCTTTTTTTCATTATTTGCAATTCTTCTCCTCATTAAATCATGTCTTTTCAGAGACATTTTTACTTTGTGTCACCAAAATATTTTGAGCTTTGGGGAGAAACAGGCTAAACAGGAGGCAAATTGTGAATCACTAGTACCTTGATAGCGATTGATGTCCTTATGAATATATATATACTTCCTACTCATACAAAACAATAAAGCTAACTATATTTCAGAAAAGTATAAACATCCCTGCCAAGCACTCACTGATGCTGACCAATAACAAAAATTATTAGAAAATATTTTTTTTTGTGCCTCAAAAAGTACCATTGGAAACATATTTGATAACAGGATAAATTTATAAATATGCAATGTGATCAAAAACCAAATCAGAATGAAGGTTGAGATGGAGCTGAAGCTCAAAGAGTGATGTTACATAGCTGCCAGGCTCAGATATGCCAGTCCCTGGGAGACTCTTTCATTAGCAATAGGGAAGATACCGGCTGTGCAATAAACATGAAACTCGATCTGATGATCTCTTGCCTTGATACCACATAGGCCACTGCTAATTATGAAGCTGCCTGACAAGCAGATAGTGCTCCATATTTAAAACAAAATCATCTAATTTGTCATTTTAATGCATGATATAACTTTGATTTTTCTTTCGCAGAAGTGGCAACAAAATGGGGACCAGAATTTCCAGTAAAAAAAAAAAGAGAGAGAGAGAACATAGTTCTCTGGATTCCCAAATGTCATTATATTTCCCGCTCCTTCACTCTGATCTCTGCAAAGATTACTTCTGGGGCTCTCTTAATTACATGGACATAGAGGATCTCACTCACAGTAACTGTAAAACAGAGCAGCTCTGTAAGACCGGAGTCCTATAAAACCAGTAAAAAACACTGTAAACTGGTATTAGATAGAATTAGGTCCTTACTTTCCCTTACTCTCATCCCTGGCAGGCTATGAGACTTTGCATGAACAAAGACAAATATACAAACAGGTGGAACCGGGAGATTTGCCCCATTTGAACATTAAACAAAGGGGCATTAGCCAGCAACAAATGGGAGTTTTTCAATCCTCCGTGTTCAGCGGGGACAGCATGATTTCAAAGAAGCACAGACAGCATGGACAGCAGCAGTACAATGCTAGAGGTGACTTGCTCACTTTCCGCCCAGAAAACTTATTTGAACAGACACATGCTGAATGGAATACACAACGTAAAGCTTCTAAGCTATATGTGACCCACTTTTGCAGATATCTACAGCCTGTGAGTGTTCAGCATCACATTAACATAAATGCCATTAAGTTTTGGCCCTGTATCATCTTTATTTTTTTATAGATACATAATTATTGAGCAGAGGCTGTTAACTTTTTATAGACTTTAAATATAGTCTATCAGTTCCCTCTATCTCACTTTGTTTAAGGATTCATCCAGCAGAACAATTGTGTTGCTGCCACATTGCTCTACTTTACAAAAAAAAATGAGCCTCTGCTTCATGGAGTGAGAAAAGAGACATCCACTGTAACCTCTCAGGTGTACATGTACTGGGTACACAGAGATTGAGACTGTTTCATTAAAGCCAAGGCATGGTCATAGCCAATCCTTTAATTTAAGAAAGCTTGGCGCCTACTTTTAATGCATGTTATAACCTCAGTAGTTCAGCAACATCATAAAAATAATAAAGAGCAATGTCCCATGTCTAGAAACAGAAATGATTTCTATTGGAATTTATGTATTTAATGTAATTAATTCCTATTTTTTAGCCTTTTCTTAAGAAGGAAGAAGTCAGATAGTTCAACGAGGAGAACATTCTAAAAAAGAGCTTCTTTTTTTCTTTGAAAAAGGAAAAAGTGAAGTTATTGATTCGTCTGGTGATAGAACTGAGCAGAACTTCACATGATGTTCATCTCATTGTTTTATATGGAACACCTAAAAGAGACATCCAGCATAATCTTTCCCATGCCCAAAAACAGAAAAAAGGTCTCAACTACATGTTTTTCACTGTTTGAGTTCTTAATTTGTTCCCACAAAAATGGAGTCTATGTACAATTAGTATATACTGCACAGAGAGGCTTACCTGAGATTTCGATCTTGATATGGCCAGAAAATCCTTCTTGGGGAAAGCTTATGTTTAGAAGCCAACTATTTTAAATACTACTTTCAATAAATGCTATAGTTGACTTGCCACCAGTCCCCAAAACCATTATTTTTCCTGCTGAGTTTAGCAGCGGAAACACCTCAGTGTTTTCACCGAGCATTAACATGTTTACAATAAAAAGAAAGTCCTATGGGAGTCTCATTTGATTTCATTGTGCTGTTTATAAATTAACAAGAAATGGAGACTGCTCTAAATAGCAGAGACAAAGAGAAGATACATACACACTGGGAATTCAATAATTGTAAAAACAAAATGATCTGTGATGATTGAACAAATCCCTGACCAGTAAATGTTGGTTCAGCCAAGGCCTCTGTATCTGAGGCATAATGAGAGGTCACGATGTAGTCTTAAAAACCTCAGCCCTGCTACAGATGATGACTGAGGTTAAATCTTGTTGATGAAATCCCAATTCATTGATTGGACTTTTTATTACTTACTGTGGAAGCGGCTGGAAGCACTAGTGAGCTGCAACTTCAAAGTACTGTATTCTCATTGGTTTTGTAATGCTGTATTTTATCTGTTTAATCAATGTTGCAATGGCAATACAACAATATTGACTCGATGATTAGAAATACCATTGCTTATCCAATGCACTGGTCTTAGCAAAACAGAGAGCCTATTAAGCATACCGACCAAGAGGAAAAGGTGCAGGGCATCAGAACCAAACCAGATTTGTTAAAATTGCTGCTGCCATTTCCTATGCAGCTGCACTGGACAGAATCAGTGCAGCAACATTTTGCATCACTTTTCAGTAAGGCAAACCTCTTTGAAAATGAACTTTAAAGAAGCTGCAGTTTGTGCATGGCATGCCCATGTACCAAAGACATTAATATTTTGCTATTTAAGACTCTGATAAACTGGTCCTATAATTTCATTTTTTCCTAATTTGAAAAAAACAGTTTTGTGAAATTTTAAGCTATCCTTAAATAAAACATGAGCCTCTTCTTAAGAATATCTACCTGAAAAACACCTAGAGTTATTCACAGAGCCACCAGAGGAGAAAAATATTTAAACACATTCTTCACTTTAGCATGTGCTGAAATGGTTTCCTGAATAGAGGTATGAATGGTGAAAACATACAATTGTATATATGCTCTAGCTGTGAGTCTTCCCATACAGACAGAGTTTAGACTATTATTGCATCAATAGCCACAGAAACTTGATCATGTAATAGAATCCTGAAAAAATACCTTCTACTGAAATACAGTTGGTGACTCCATGTGTGTGAAGTAGAATAGTGGCAATCACATATGTAACTGCATATTCTTGCTTTTCACTTTCCCTTAGCTTTAATCTTCCCAAAGCTGCAGCAGGTTGAAGAATTAGAAGGTTAACATAAATGTTTGGTATGAAACAGAATTGAGAAATTTGTGGTTAATTATTTATTCAACTAATTCAGCCTTCTTTTCAGTTAATAGTTTGATTTTTTTAATAAATGCCTTTATTATTCTGACTTGTTTGGCAAGTACTTTGTGTGAATCTGTTTCAGCTAGTGCCTTATGCATAAGCTAATTACAAGGATTCTGTCTCTGCTCATTGCTACTCATCATTAGTGCTGAAGAACCAGTTACCCAAGGCTCCTGGTCCTACTGCTGTTCCTGAGCTGGGTGACTAATGCTTTTGGAATAGCTGGATGGGAACTGGTGGAAGGAGGAAGAGGGACAGGAGAGAGGACTAAAATTCAGAGAGAGATAATCTAGTTTATGTTCTTTACCCTGCTTCCTTTTCAGTGGTTACTTGGTCCCATCTTTCTTTGAGGTCTGGTCAAGGTGACCTTTGGGTTTCTAAGTAAAACAATAATTTGAGATTTATTTTTGAGCTGCTTCTTCATATATTTAGTCTATATTAGGACTGGTTGGAGATGTTTCCAAGCATATTACCTCAGCCAGGATGCTGTTGCCACATTTCAGCAAATTTAAGGATATGAGCAGAGAGATCCAGCTGCTCAGATGCTACATACATAAAGTAATTTTAAAACCTTTGACTGCAGAGGCAAAATTTCTGATAAAGACACAGCTGCAAACAGCTTCAAGCCTTGAAATAATATGTGGGAGCGTGTATCAATTTCTGTCACTGCAAACATCATAGACTACTGAAGCTTAATACCAACCTCCCCTTGGTGTGTGATGAAGAGAAGACATTTCCATTTTATTGATCCTGACACAGATGCAGCCCAGGCAACATCAAAGAGAGAAAGGCAGGGGACCCCACAGCACAGGTCCAAATGCAAGGTAAGTCCCTTGGCCCACCAATGGTTATATCCCAGGGAAGACAGTCCAGGAAAAAAATCTCTTAGTGGGCTATACAAGCAGCTAAAGATGATTACAATGGAAAACCGCCCGTCATCACAATTATAAGACCATCTATGGCTCTCTCTAAGTAAGAGATTTTTATATTCAAATATATCTAAACATTCACATTTAATGTTTCTGGCATATTACATCACAGTGAAATACCTTAGCAAAAAAAATGTAGTAGCAGAGCTCCATTGGGCCTTATGAAAAGATGAAAAGCATATTCTTTGTTTAGTTTTTAACTGGAGCTCACTGTAGATGATCTTAAATGCAGGACAAAATTCTCTTCAGGAGCTCAGCACTTGTTTCTGGAAGGGCATATTCAGAGGCTTCAGCTCCTCAGATATTCTGACATTCAGCAAACAGACAGTGCTGGGCATGTCTTAGTGCTTAATTTTAAGGTCTAGCAAGCCACACTTTACAGCACTTTTTTATTGTATCACAGTATTTGTCACATATACATTATCAAAGTTGCTGGCATTAATATTTTTTATTTTCTTCCTGAAAGTTGATGACGTGTGAATAAATGTGCTTCAGTGTTTTTACCACTGTACAAGTCATGAACCAGAAGACAAAAATATTTTCAGCACTTAAGCTGAGGAGGGATGGGGAGCTGTACATAAACATGTGCCTTTAATTTTCTTTCATACACTCCCCTTATGCTGTTCAAGATAATTTTATTTGCAGAGTTAAATTGTGAAAAGACACTTAACTGGACACTTGACAGGGTCTGGAGTGGGAGAGGGCTGACATGGATTTGGCCTGTTTGGTTCCTTCCTCAGGAGACAGGAGACACCCTTACTGTCAGAGCTCCCCTTACTCCTATCAGGCTGGATTCAGAAACCCTGGACAGGGTAGAGTCTAATCTATGGGTTCGCCCCATAGATTAAAAATGAACCATGGGGGTATTTTACTGAAAAAAGTCTCTATCAAAAGAAAAAGAAAGAAAGAAATTTTTGGTTTCCTTCACAAAAAGAAAATATTGGAAATTCTCATTTTATAGCGAAGAAAATGTTTATTTTAAGTCAATTGAAATGTTTTACTTGGCCTCAAATTAAATTTTTCAGATTTTTTTCCCCCCATTTGCCTAGGAAACCAAAAAATGTTGTTTCATATCAAGCAGAAAGACTGCTTTCCTCCAATACTTCAATGCAGCCAGCCAACTCAAAAGTCAGTTATGTGCATAGCTTTAGATAAAAGTAACAACTTTTGGCTTAGCTATGATACAGAGTGAAAAATGGGAGAGGCTCCCTTTTTTCCTTCATGCAGGCAAGAAATAGTAATATGATTTTCCACTACTTTAGCTGAGTCTTCTCCCTGAAATAGGCAGCAACATTCACATAAGCTGTGCAGAACTAGCATCCCATGAGCTGTGGAGATGACCTGCTGCAAGATGGACTCATTAGACCAGTGCAACAACTACTAGAAGTAAAAGAGTAGTAGGACATGGAGAGGCAGCAAAAGACGAGGCAGAGAAAAGGAAAGAAAACTGAAAACCTCCAATGAGAAAGGCAGCAGGAGGTAGTCCTGGCAGCAGCACAGAGAAGTTTTGGAGACCTGATGATGAGTGTATAGTAAATTCTATTATCAGTGGCATCACTGGTTCCATAAGGGATGCCTATATATACTCTGCTGCTAACATCTCCTCTGTGGACAGCAGGATAGTGAGCGTTCCAGCAGTCTTGCAAGGGAACTCTTACTCTGCAAGGATATGAACATATAAGTTGTCCTTAATTCCACTGCACACTTCAAGGCAGGTTAGGAGGAATAGCAGAGTGTTCATGACACAAAAGTAGATACTGGCTGAGCCTCGAACCCATTCCCAGGGAAAGCTTGCTAAACATGCTCCTTTCTACAAGACATACTATGCCAGAATACAACAAATGTCCTGACATCTAGGCAGATTCACAAATTGCTTCTACTACTGTCCTCTTGCTCTGCCCTGCAGTGTTTCATCGTGTCATTAAATCAGGCATAGGTTAGGGTTTCATGAACCTGCCTCCTAGAAAGCAGTTTGCCTTACTTGTAACACCCATCAGCTAAGGCAATCTGCTAGTGAGGGTGGCTAGAAGGCTACTGCCCATCCGCACCGCTCTGTCCCAGCACCCTCAGAGCACACACTTTGCCCGTACATCCTTGCCCGCCAATTTGCCTCTGTGACTGGCCAAGTGTGGTGCAGTGGCTGAGTGCATGCTTATCAGTAGACAAATACACAAGTGAATCACGGACCCATGGGAACCAAATGCCACCTCCTGCCAGCTACTGCTCATAGACTCAAAGCTCATTATAATTTCAAGTGTATCAGCAACAGCAATAATTGCAGTGTACTATCTGTTAACCTGTCAACAGAAAATTCCTTAGCCAGAGATTTGATCTGAACTTGTTCTGGGACAAGCAGTCCAGAACTCAACCGTGGGCTGGTGCAGTCTTCCCTTATCCACGTAGACTGACACAGAAAACTCTGTCACAGCTTCTCTGAGATGTCCACTCCTATGCAATACCTGGAGCCATTTCCAGACAGCATTCCTCTGCATCAGGAAGGCATCACACAGCCTG
Source organism: Nothura maculosa (assembly GCA_032353885.1). NCBI lineage: Eukaryota > Metazoa > Chordata > Aves > Tinamiformes > Tinamidae > Nothura > Nothura maculosa. The sequence continues at coordinate 83,856 of JAUBOD010000248.1, read as the reverse complement.
CTTTAGAGACACCAGCCCGCATCCAGGATCCAACTAGGGCACAGAGCAGGAGCTCCAGCGAGAGCCAGCTCTTTCCACATAACTCTCCAACAGTTGGACTTCATGATCTTGAAGGTCTTTTCCACACATAATGATTCTATAATTCTACATAGTGACCTCTCTATGGTAAATTGCCACTGACCCATGAGACCACCAGCCACAGCAGAAACTCCACCCTGCACCCCAAATACTACCCCTGTGTTCCTGGCTATGCAGTCAACAACAAGAAGAGTTCATCCTACTGGGCTATACTCATGCCTTGAATGGGTAGGAGCCAGGAGCAGGCATGGCAGGACACACCACAGGGTGGACAAATGGGCAACAAAGAGCTCTTCTGCATTAAGGCCCACAGAGAGCAGATTTTCCTACACCATACAGAGAAATACCTGTAGAGAAACTCCTCTTCTTGTCAAATGTTGATACGCCCAGGATATGCCCTTGCTGAAGCTGACTGCTTACAGCAGCAAGAGCATGGGCCAAGTACAGTTCAACAGTATGGATTCTTGAAGGCACTTGGCTGTTGAGGCCTAGGCTAACTCTGCAGTGACTATATATTTTTGGAGGTCCTGACAGAAACAATAAACCACTGCTGTGTTTCAAAGCATCCTCTCAACAGCTGCAAGCATCTAGGCCATTGTTCATAGCTATCTCTCAGCTCCTTAAAAGCTCTCTAGAGGCTTTCAGAGAAGAGACTCACTGCCTCAAAGCCTGAATGGACAAGACAAGATTTTTTCAGGCTTTTACGACTCCTCAGGCATCCAAATCCATGAAAGAGCACCCTGCTTATCCAGTAAAAAAATTATTTCTAAATTATGTTAATAATTTAACTCAAAATGTTAAAATATCTCTCTAGTATGCCACTACAATGAATCTGTATGGTAGAATATTTGCAATAACTTAGGAAGAGGTCATTTCAACTGATAAAGTTTGGGACAACTTATGAAAATACCTAAAAAGGAAATTTATACTTTTTTCCAGTCAAGGATATAATAAGCATATTTTCCTAGGCATGGTCTGCAATTTCTGTCTCTCTATAGAATGAATGTATTTCCCCTGTCCAATTTACAGCAGCAGCTGAAGTGAATGGGGTGTGTGTTTGCTTTGTTTTTCTTATTAAATATAGATTTGTGGTCAATCAGGAGTTGTAAAAATATTACCAAGGTGGTTACAGCCAATAATATTTCCCTTTGATAATTTTATGGCTCTGTGGTTAAGACATGAGTGTCTGGAGTGTGAAAGGAAGCAGGGTCTGATTCTGCATGCCATTACCAACTTGCTGGTAATTAAAAAACTGAAAAGTCAACAAAAAAGGGTAATATATTCTCCCGTTAACTGTTGCTGCTGCTTATCACAGCCAACTACATGAATTTGCAGGCTATATCCTCAAAATTGGCATCACTTCTTCTCCTCTTTCTCCCTAGTTTCCCCTTTATCTTTGGAATCATCACTTTTTCCCTGAGAAACCATCATCAGAAAGGAGTGTAATTTTATTTATCATGCACATCTGGTTGTGATGAAGAAAGACCATTTAAGGACAACAGCATTCTTGGTTAATGGAGAGCTGCTTCTTCAGGCCCTCCATGCATGGCCTGTCTTCTCTGCTCCCTCTTCTGCTCGCCTTCTGCACAGCTCTCTCAAAGTATCCTTGGAGCACCAGAAGGGAATTGCCTGTTACTGCCCCATCGGCACCGTCCCACATACATACCACCCACCCCAGGAATCTCCAGCCAAGTCATTTACTCCCAATCTCCCCACTGACACCCCTTGGGAGCCTTTGGAGCTCACCTCACCTCTCCATAAGTGTCCTTTCCAAAATTCCCATCTGATCTGTCTCCAGATCACAGCTCCCCAGGTCCAGCAGCTGACAGTATGCACATGGATGTATAAGGACCCTGTGCCAGAAACTGAAGTAAGGTAATCAGCAGAGAAATTGTAAAGGTCCTTCCTGTTCCAACTACCCAGGAGAGGAACATGCAAAGGTCTAAAAGTGGGCATTTGAGCTACATATGTGGTGAAATAAAACTGGCACCAGTCATACACTACATATATCCAGGTCATTTTCCAAGACTGACAGTTCCCAATCATGCCATGACCGCAAGAACTGAGATGCTGGAGCAGGCCGAATATGACACAAAGTTCAGCCAAAGAAGCACTATGATAGTCTAACATCCTGCCTTCCAACAGCTATGTGCTACCACACACAAACCCTGTAGGCTACTGAAAATGCATCATTTGTCTGAAACATGGAACTCTGAAAAATATAAAGAGAAAATATATATCAAAAAAGACATGTCTTTTTTTTCTCACTGTAATGACTTGAGGCTACTCTAGTGATAGGCATAACAAGAGTTTTGCATTAGCATCTTCTCCCATGAAGCACTGAGTGGGCAGAAATCAAGTAATATTATTTTCTTTCTAATCCACTTTTCCTGCCACACAAATGGTAAAAGTAGCAACAATCAGTGTAGAAGAAGAGCTCCCGTTCAGGCAGAGCCAGGCTGCTCTCCTGCTCGCTGAACACGTCTCAGCTCACATGCGCTAAGGACGGATGAATGAAATCACACCTCAGTAACCAGCCTAGCAGCGTGAATATCATCCTGATCCAGTAAAACAATCATTTCTACCAGTTAGATACTTGTTTGCACACATAGACGTGCAACAAGCATCGGCTTTGCTGGAGATAGACACTTACCTGGCATCTGGCTGGGTTTCTGCAGGAAGTCCTCCTGGTGGTAGGGGTAGCCTGGTCCCATCCTCCAGCAGGTACACTTGCACCCTGCAGTGCTGCAGGGACATCTTTGCCTTCCCCTAAGTGTGGGGAGAGCAAATAAATTCCATTCACTCCCATGAAATGTGTCTTCCTGTTAACAGAAGATAGGACATGCACAACCATAATTATATAACTTCTCCTTAAAATTAGTAGAAATACACATGCAATATGTATACAGGTGAGAATGAATGCATAATAGTAAAAAGCATCAGAAAACTTAGTCCTCTGAATATTTTCATGCAGTGTCTAAATGCAACTTTTTGAAATACAATGGTACAAAGCTTTTTCTTATTCTTTTTTTTCCTAGTGGGGGAAGGGTGAGGCAATAATTATTTTCCCCATCTTTCTTTATTTTTCCAGAAAGAATGTATTCAAAAAAAGCCAGCATCGTTTCCTCCCACACATTTTTTTTTCTGTTTTTACCCCTTCAGATTTTTGGTGGAAATAAAATAGAATCCAATTATAGAAATGAGAACAAATATGATTTGTCAAATGAAAAACTGTTAACAGTTGCAGAAAATTATATAGACAATTCTATTCCATATTTTAATCAAAAATCAGGACATTTTGAAGAAGTTGAATTGTTATTCTGAAGTATTTCAGTTTTGTCAGTTAACTGTTTTTCAACAAATCAAAAAATGTCAGTCTTCTTTTCTCCTCAGACTCTTCTGTGACTCGCACCGTCTCCTTACTCTATCGTCAGTTTCTGGTTCCACAGTAAAGACCATTTAGCTGCTAAGGCTTCTTGCCTAATTGGCATTTTTCTTCCTCCATCCCCTGATTTTCACAGCAAGGGCAAGGCAGGAACTGCTACCTTCTTACCCCAGTCAGGGAGCACCTTTTTGGAGCAGGAAGAGGACCAGTCCAGTTTTTCCAAGAGCATTTTCTGATCTGAGACTAGGGACAAATTATCCTCTTCAGCAATGAGACAAATATTTCCTTTTGGGGGAGTTTCTTCCTGCTATTGTTGTTGTTGTTTCCATTTCTCATTATTAATTTTTTTTCTAATGCCCAAATCTGGATTTATCTGAACTTGAATATGTTCTACAAATTAAACAATCTTTCATGCTGTGGGTAAGAGGGGGAGAGTGATCTAGATAAGTGAATAGGTCTCCTCTCAGTACTGTCTATGATACATTGATAAACATACCTAGAAATGCAGGAAATGATTCACTAAAGCCATCAGATAATAAGGAATATTATTCTCAGAAGATCCTTCTTGTATTTGAAAGGGGGAACAAATTAAAAGCTCCAGTTTTGTGGTAGCTTGGAAATAGTGCACATGGCGACTAAAGCTCTTATCAGAGGCAGCACTGAAATAACATTTTCCGCTAAAGAGCTTGAAGAAATATGTTACAAAATTATTAATAATGCATTAAAATTTGCAAGAGCATGAAGGCAGCAATAGTTGAGCTGTGTACTCCTAGAGCCTTAAGTGGAGAGAAAGAAGTGTCATAAGGCACCGATGAGAAGGTGGCTTCCAGTTACAACCCCTCGCAGCATGCAAATGGTAGTGATAATACAAGTTTGCTATTGCTGCTGCTGGCATTGCACCAGAAAAAAAAAAAAAAAAAAGAGAAAAAAAGTGCAAAACAAAACAGGAAAATGGTGGGAGTAACAAGTTAGCATATGCCTCTCCTTTCCGAGAAACGGAGATCCAGCTCTTTCATGATGACGTTAAGAACAGAAGCTGTAATCAGCTACAAGATCTGCAGTAACGTACGAGCCGCTTTCTGAAAGCAATGGCAGAGTGGTGTGGCAACACATGTGAGCAGAGGATCTCCCCCCTCAGCCTTTGAGACAGACTCCTGAAATGCTGTCATGGCTCCAAGTTGCAGTATGTGCTTTGTAACACAGAGGGGACAGGATGAGGAGGCAGACTGGGGGTATTCAGGGAGAGATACACAAAGATGACCATAAGCCACTGCCCTAGTTCTAGTCTATGAGGAAGAAGCACTGGCCACCCTCTGGTGCGAGTCACGGGCCTCCAAGTTAGTGACATCCCAAGCCTACTGTGGGGATTTTTGAATGGAAAAATGAATGAAAGAATGGGTCTCTTTGCTTGGAGACCCATAGCAAGATATTACAATTCCTGTTCAGATCAAAACACAAATAATTTGTGTATATGTGTGTGCGTCTAACCCAGTGTGTTCAGTCTATGGCATGGTTTCAGTATTTATTCGCAACATATGTATGTGCCCTCAAGTTAATCAGCTGTTTGGGAAGAACTGTGTATTTAAGCAGTTTATTATAACACATCTTATATATATTATTAAATGCATATCAGGGCTTTTGTGGAGAATGGGAAAAATGGTCCTTTGATATCAGCCTATCTCTTTAGAAGGCTAAGCTTTGTGCTTTTTTACTAAACATGCAGATGGACTATTGGTGGCATTACTGAGCATTATTCCATTTCATTCTAGTTGCACCATGACTTTATTTGAAAAGTATGTGCTGTTTGTCAAAGATTTCTTTTCCAGTGTCACAATATTTCCAACCAAGAGATAATATTGTGCAGCAGAAAAAAAGGACAGGTGACCTGCCAGAAGTCTGAATAGTACAGAAGTGCCTTTGAATTAGACAAAAACCTTCTGCTTTCACTTCAAAAAAAACCCCACTGTTTCCCAGGTATGATCCAGATCTGCTATATACAGCAGAGTTGGTCAGTATAAATCTTTATTTTGTATTTCAGAAGGTATGCAATAGAAAACCCATTCTAACAATAAGTGCTAGTCACCTGAGGTCTATAGCTTGTTTTGTAGCTAAGAAAAAAGCCTCTGTTCACCCTTGGCCAACTGAGTTACATTTTCTGCTATTATTAATGCATTGCAAGGTTTTTTTCATATCAATTTGAAATTATACATCTGGGAAATCCCAGTACAACGGCAGTCAATGCTTTGTTTCTCTGTGTGGCCCTTTGCAATTACTAGAATGTGCAAATATAATTTAGCGCAGGTAAAATTCAATCAGTCACCCCAAGCACAAAGAAATCTCCATCTCCCAGAAAAAAAACCCAGAGAGTGTTTCCCTGCAAATGGCACAAGGGAGCTGTAAGAGTTTCTAAAACAAATTTATTAGAATATTTAAATTCAAGTTGTAATGGGAAATTTAGCTCAATAGGTGAGGTGGCAACATGCAGAAATCCAAGCAAAGCAGGCAGATATAGCTTTCAAGGCTCTGTAGCTCACTCAGATTACAGTGTTATTTTTGCTTGCACAAGGCAACTGCAAAAGAAACAAAAATAAACAAAAAAAAACTCACGCACACAGACAGTTAAAAAAGTATATCCCACTTGCAAGTAGCAAGGGAAGAGGAGAACCTCACGGAACAAGTGTGGAGATCCGACTCTAGCAAAGGAGGCCATGTTGGGACATCTGAGGGAAAGGGACAGTTGGTGGGTAGCAGTTCCTGGGCTCTGCTATATTGAAGGAGGGAGTGAGACTTGGTGGCCATATCGAGGGGTCAGACTTGGTATCTGGAAGCCACCTGGCTCCTCTGCCCTGCCAGCTTGGAGTGCAAGGGGCAGAGCATGAAGGGGCTTTGAGGAAACACCTCTCAATATTTCTATGTGACATCTGTCACTTTTGTGTCCCTATGGGTGAATCTAGAGGCACAAAAAATGGTTAGAAAAACAAACCGGATTTCAGACAGCCCTCTGTCAGAACAGGAGGCTTGATAGCTCTGTGGATGAGTTGGAGAACATTGCAATTCTGCAGCTGAAGTGAGCACAGGTGGTCAGACCCGCACAGCAAAGACATTTGCATCCCGTTGCAGTCTGTGTGTCACCTACAGATTATTGGGAACTTCTGCCACTCCAAAACACGTCCGAAAAAGAGGTTGAGGTTAACACTCTGTGGTTTAATGCTGCACTGTGCTGAGGAGGTGTAGCTTTAAGAAACAAACACAAAGTTTAAGAAGAGCTGCTTCTACACTCTCATATAATTTCAGTACTGTGATGTTTTGTTTTTTGTCAAGCAACAAAGGCCCCCTCCTTCACCTCCTGCTGTGTACAATGGAAGCTTTGTCATTGTCTTCAAAGGAACCAGTATCAGGCCTCCAATGTGTTAATAAGCAACAAGAATTATAGTAAGAATTACATTTAATATGAACTTAGGCTGCCTGCAGTGATCACACCATACAACCTGTCACAAATTGCTTTCTGTTGGAAACCTCCACCAAGGACTGATCACTGAGTAAGGCAATTAAAAGACATTGCTGTTTTCCAGGAAGCGACTTGGAATATTTAGGGAGAAGGAGATGTGAGAGACAGATCCACAACAGCAGAGTGTATCTGGAGATTAGTGGAAAACCCAGGAGAGAAGTACCTCCACATCTGACTGGCACCCCAGTTGTAGGGATGGAAGCAGTAGCCCTTGCCTTTACCAGACCACATGACCACTCTAACAGTAAAAAAAGACTTCTTCTTCTGTTCTTTTATATTTAAATGTCCTGAGCTCTGAAAATGTCCATGTTGACTTTAAGAAGGTACTGTTTTACAAGTACTTTTGAAAACAAAGTAAAACACATTTTTCTGTCACTTCTCTCTAAAAGAAGTATTTATAGATGTCACCTAAAAGAAAAAATCAGCAGAGGAATAAATTGCTCCAAAATACCTTAATAACATATCTAAGGAGGGTAAGTATTGAGTCTAAGTTGCCTTCACAGTGGCTTTTTGCTCGTGACACTCACCTGGGGGAGGATGCTCAAACAATATCTCTCTTTCATATCTTCATAAGCACAAAGAGAGCTGTGACCAGAATAAATAGATTTGCAACATGCAGTGGAACTTGGGGTTCTCATAAAAACTGAAAAGGTTTAGTCAGAGCAGGAGGACAAAGGATTTTGTTTTTTGTGCATGAGGAAGAATGACAAAAGACAAAGTTACATGGAAATCAATGGGAGACTGGAGGGGTAGCCCAATTTACCATTTCAAACACCTGTTATTAAATGAAAATATAGTTCTACCTATGGCAGGAAGTAAGGCTATCTCTCTGCTGATACATCACCATCATTTTCACTCTTCACACTTCTTTTTCACTCATCAGTCTAATAGATAGTCTGTACATTACAGCAACTGATTTTCTTCATGAAACAGACAACTTTGCCAAACCATTTTCATGTCTTCAAATTGTCTATGGACTTTCTGTTACTATTTTGTTGATCAAATATGCCCCTACATTTTTACATATTCTTTTTTATTTTTTTTCTGCTGCCACGGACTCCAACCTTCTGTCTCAGTTTTTGCCTTTTCTTGCTCCTAGAATAATGTGCCATTTACTAAGAGTTCCTCCTTTCTTCCATCTAAATCACTCAGTCACATCCTGTTTTTATGTGTTGCCTTACATTTGAAATAACTTAAAACTGACTGAATAAAACAACATCAATATTGTAACATCTACTTTGGCACTGTTGTGATGGAGCTTTCTAAATATGCATATTAAAATCTCTTACGAAATGTCTGTGTGAACACATGTGAGGACGAGGGCGGGAAGTGCGGTACATACCCAAATGCTGTTGATTAAGTAGTTTTCAAAAGTTTTGTACAAAGTCCCTTCCTGCCCAGAAACAAAAAATGTAAAACTGTGCCTATGAATACCCTAGGGAATGTCCATGCTACCATGACCTCTGCTTACTTTATGGGCTGCTTTAATCTGGGGGAAGACATCTCTCCTGGCATAGGCTGAGATGTTGCACACCCAACTCTCAAGTAAAAATCTGTGCATCATCCGGAAGTCAAAGCATAGTGAGGAATGGAAAGAAAAGCCAGAGAACACATCAGACAGAGGCTGACACATCATAAAGATGCAGCGTTGTTATCAGGTATCATTCCAGCACACTTGCTTCTCTACACCACTCAAAATTTTATGACCACAAAACCAGCCCACACATATATGCCAAAGTATGACTAGCTGAAGACAGCTCTCAGCATGTTACTTTTCATTTTGCTCAGGAGACAAACAAGAGATCACAAATGATACTGCCTACACCATACTGATGTAAGCAGGAATGGTGTTTTTCTGTCTGCAAGTCAATGCGGCTACCAAACCAAACTCTTTTCTTTTGGGGCTCAGAGCGCCTGTAAAGCCTCCTGCCTAAAACCCAGTCAAATGAGGCACTAAGTCACTTAGTTGCCACCTAGAGACAGATAGCAAAAGCAGCCACTGTATGAATAGTTCATGCAAACATTTTGTTCACAGTTAATTCAGTATGAATAACACACAGTCATATGGTTACACACATACGCAGGTACAGCAAAATCTATAATGCATAAAATTGATGTTAAATGAATAAAATCTCTTGGTTTAAGCATCAAAATACAGTCATGGCCCTGAATGCTGATGTTAAATCTGAAACATATTCCACACCGAAGCTATATATTAACAGCTTTCCACTGCAACTGTTACTTTGCTGTAATTGGGTAGACACTGTGGTCTACCCGAGGATTTCTTCAGAGACCTACTTTTCAATTAAAGTTTAATTTTCAAGTAAAAGGATTTATACAGAACAAGACTGTGCACGCACCTCATTGAGGCACTGTTTCAGAACATTAGATTTCTTGGTTTACTCTTTCCAGGATGGTGGGGAAGAAGAAAAAGAAAAGGAAAAAAAAAAAAAAAAGGCTGATTACATTCTTCCCAAACGCCCTGCCAGACAGGTAAGGCCTCGATCCAGGACAACATCGCTATTCTGGTCAGCATTCACAGATGTCTTGTAAGGCTCATTTGAGGGAACATGAGTTGGCTTAATAAGGAGAAATACATTCCAGGCGATTTTTTCTCAATGAAGACAAATCAGAGCAAAAGCAACTAAGAAAACAAGAGAGGTATTAGCCAAGCGGAATAAGAGATGTTCTTCTAGTAGCTCAGTTTAACTGCAGCATGGTTTTAGGCTCCCTAACTGCCCGCTATCTACCTCTCCTGCCGCAAAGCGCTGATCTGGGAGCAGAGGAGATCAGGCTACATGAACAACATAGGCAAACAAAATCTGGATATTCTTCCAAATCTGTGCCATAACTCATGCCATTCCTGCTTCTGCCTCTGTGTCGGCTTCTCAGAGAGTATGGATGTCCATATGCACATTAGTGGGTCTCGGATACAGCATTCGCTTCACCAAAGCTCAGTTCAACCCAGAAAGGTGACTCATCTCTCTGCATTCATATACCTGCTCCAAAGCATTCTAGGGGGAAAAAAATAACTACTTCTTCTACTTCTTGGTATTAAATAGTTAAACAAGATGGATTTGGGGATCTAGAAAATTAGGAGGATGAGATAACTACATTTGCAAGAAAATTTGTTTCGAATCCAAACCATTTCCCCAAGTGTATTAATAGGAATTACCAGGAGATTGTCTGAGGAAATATATATATGTAGTATTTCAAGAGAAAAAAAAAGAAAAAGGCCAAGCAGAAATAGTCCATTTTAAATTAAGATAAATTACTCCAAGTTTCTATTTAAAATATATGCATGTCCATTGTTTATGACTGTAGAGTTCAAAATGCTAAACATGTCTGCTGAGAGGATATACGCCTCCCTTGCATAACTCTTTGCTGTAGTTATTTGAAAGACAGTCTGATAACAGTGCAAGAAAAAAGGGTGAAAAAAAGAAAGTGGAAGAGAGGGAGAGAGAGCACACACACACACGATATTGACAATTGCTAATCTTCTGTCGGGTTGAGAGTTTTAGGCATAAACTAGAAATTAAATTTTGCCAAGATGTACCAGAATATAGTCCCTCTCTATTTACATAATCAAATAAAAGGTAAGATTCAGCAGGATGAATACTCAACCTGCCAGTAAGCTGTTTGTTTCTTAGTGAGAAATATATATATATAGAAAAAAAATTCTTTAGGAAGTTAGCTGTTTCTCATACAGTTCATATTATATGTGGCGCAGCAGCAGATATAGAATTTGCTACAATATATTAGTTTGATAACATTGTAGAAGGTTTCTCATCAAAACACAGAGATTGGGAATTATAGTTCCAAGGCCTAATTTAATAACAAAGTATGCCGTTGTTAAAACCATTTTTTGCCTGCACTCTATACGCAATGTGTGCATTGTATGAAGACTCTGGGAAGAAAAATTGAAGAATTATGCAGACAAATACTGGTATGTGGCCAGGGCTTAAGAAAACATGTAGCTGCCTCTCAGTGTCCTTATTGCCCATAAAAGAGCATTTCACACGGTCAACAGCTCAAATTTATGTGGACCCTTAGGGGTAAATCTTCAGTACAGTGAATAGGAGGTCACACACGCAATCGCGTTATTGTGATGGGAGTTGTGTGGCTACCCTTCCACCCAGTGCTAGGAGTGTGCCCCTCACTGCAGAAAGCCGGCTCTGTGCGGGGCACTCCTGCTCCCACGCTCCTCCTTCGCCCACAACCCCAGCACGGCCATGGAGAGCGGCACAGGAAGGCACTGCCTTGTCCACTCCCACCACTTGGTGAGGGAACATTTCCAGCAGCACAGGCTGGAGAACAGGAATCACAACATCCTAGACACACACTGCTCGTGCTCCCAGTGCTGACTCCATGGGTAGCCGGGTAACCCTTCCCATGCCTGCCTCCCTCTCTACCCATCAGCCTGGTGAATCGGACACGTGCCATTGACAGCCTTTAACTGTGGTTGAGGTATTAAGGAGCTTCTGATGCTTTAAACAAAGTTTGGAGCTCCTCTTCTTCCTCATAAGATTCTCAACTCCACAGATTTTACTGTTAACAGATCTTTTCTTGGTGCCCATTTCCAGCTCTTACCTCCGTGGCATTTCTCTAACAATGCCTGCTGCACTGCAACCAAATAACACATTCAACCATGGAGCTAAAATCAGAACAGAAGGGCTATGAGTTGAGATTGTAGCATGAAAATTGGTAATCAACAAAAACTTGAAAATAATTATGAGATTTTGTAAAATTATATAGGAGTGGTTTTCCCTACTGCAACTAAGCTTTATGGTAACACTTTAAAACTTTTATCAGCACATATGAGGCAGGAAACCTCACTTAAATGTGTTTCTTCTCTAATCACCTGGCTACAGGCACTGGGACTTTAAGAATAACACCAGATGTTGCAAAATTTGGCATGAAATCATGAATGTCAACAACACCAGAAGCTGCTGGGCATTGGCAAGCTATTTGGCTCTGACTGCTCAAACACCCACAAGAGCTTTGTGGTAGCTGGTCACACGCCACCCATACTACTGCCTCCCAGGTTATAAGCCTGGATATATTATATAGGTTCTCTCTGTGGCCAGGCGTGCACCCGCCCACGCAACAACAGCCAGCCTTTCCATCACACCCTGACCACAGCTGAGAAGACTCCTGTGCATTGGTTCCTAATGGGTGTGATGTAAGCCTGCCTGTGCCAGGTTGATGGTTGATGGGTTTCCAGCAGTGATGTTGGGTGTTCTGCTGTGGTTTCTGAAGGCTATAAGGTACAGCAGTGGTTTCTTTAAATTTGGCCACAGTATCTCATGACATTTCGCAAAAGGGGAGTTGGCAATATCTAGCCATAGTTATGCTCCTGTTTTTATTTACCTAACAATAAAAAAAAGACCAGTGTGGAATGTGTTTCACATTCTCAGTACTGATATGACTTTGTTTTTGAATGAATCATATCACGGAGGCAAAGTTTACTACGTGCATGTTACACTACGAGCTGATCTGAGACCGTTCTTGGGAAGCAGTGTGATCCTATTTAACAGCAAGGAGGTCTCCTATGGAGGAGAACTCACGGCCAAGGAAGTAATGTTCCAGATGATTCCTGTAGGTACTTCTTTGTAGCCTCTACTGTAGTGGCTTCCTCCTGATGGGTGAAGAGTTTCACCACCAAGCCTCCTGTCTGCTTTTGACCGCATTGTCTGGAGACAACATACCAGTTCTGTTTGCCACCATTTCATTTCTTTATTTTTAATTAGATGTTTTAGTACTCAGGATCTTGTTTGGGATTGGTTTCACAGCCCATCATATTTCTTAGACTATGATAGGACAATTGGCCATTAATTCAGGATAACGTGAATAATGGTCACTGCAGCTACTGGAAGAAACAAATGGGAAGGCTGTTGAAAGACCTCTTTCCACTTTTAACCCTCTTGGTACAAATTTAGACCCGTTTTAAATCTAACAAACCTAAAAACAAACAAACCTATAAACAAACAAACAAACAAACAAAAACCTCATGTCTCAAATATACCTTGCATAATTATATGATTCCCTTTGGGCTACATTAATGGTCACTTACCAACACACGAGGGGAAAAAGAGGGGAGACAGACTAGGGAAAAAACATATATATATGTATGTATATATATACACACACATATATAAGTATATTATATATATATATATACATATATATATATATGGAAGTACATGCATACCATGCCATACACTTTCCAGATTAAAGTAATAGTAGGATGAAGTGTTGTTACCCAAGTAAAGTACCAAGGAAGCTGATCTATTGGGGTGAAGCTGATCTATAGAATGAGCTATAGACCCAGGTGCACTCCAGGCAGGAGCTGGTGGCATTCGGAGCAAACAGGCTGTGCTGGGCAGTGTCCAGACTCTGGTAGGGGCTGTTTAATGCACTGCAGAAGGCCTGAAGACCTGTGAGGGGAGGTTTTTCTTTGAAGTAATCTCTCCCACTCTCTCTCCTCTCCTCTTTCATTTTCAAAGTGCAGCCCTACTCCAGCGTAATGTCTGAACGGGAATTGCCTGCAGGTCCTCATGTAATAGCTGTGCCATATGGCCCCTTCACACAATGGGAAGGTGGAAAAATCCAGAAGGAAAGAGGAGAAACAACAACCCTGGAAAGCTTTATGTAGTAGCTCAGCAGAACTACAGCTGTGTCTACAAGCAGAGGCAACAACTGGAATATTACGCGTGATGCATGGGGCCCTGCAGCAGCACATCCCCTCCCCAGAAGGCAGCTGAGCTTTATGTCCCATTTAACGGAGCAGCCTCCCTGCATACTGTAAAGCTCCATTAAAGCACACAAGCAGGTGTGGCAACCCTGGTGTTTGCAGCAGTAGCTCACCCGGCTCCTCTCGGCTCCCAAGTACCCTCTGTTGTCTGCCTTTCTCCAGGTGTTTGCGGAGGTATCTGATGAGACTGATTGGGACATGCTGATCAGTTTTCATTATAAGCTGTTTTCTAGCAGTCTGATTAATCAAAATAATGGTATGTGCTGTGCAGGTATTTTATGGATGTACCCAGTTTTGCTTTCGAAACTCAGACACCTGTTTTCCCCACCCTGTCTTGCTGAGTAGTCCCTTTAAGAGCATAACCTTGTTATCAAATATATGATATACCATCAGTGCTGGGAAGCTTCACACACACATAAATATCATTCTTCCAGTTTGTGCTTTTTATACTAGCAGAAGAATCTAATGGAAATAAATTCAGTCCATGGGTCAATTACAGGCTTATTTTCATATTTATGGACTTAATACTTCCACACACAAAAAAGATTCTAATGATAGCTTAAGGCATAGAGTAATCAAAACAACAGCTATTGAAAGGGAAGGAACTAAAGAAAAGTACCACTTTGAAATTCTTCCCCCATCTCCTGATATTGTTATATACAGTATGTTAAAAATGCTTTTTCACAAATGAATATGATTTTTACCTACTTATCATGAGCAATAATATTAAAAAGAAACCAAAGGCAAAAGTTATTACAGGAACAAAAGGCACACTTTTTCCACCTCTGAATTCTAGAAATTAACGCTTTGATATGAACAATCAGCTCCCTTTAATTTTTTTTTAACTCTCTCACTTCTTTTTTTCTTATTCCTCCCTGTCTCTATGTTGGTTACTAGAGACAGCAGGGCCTTGTGCTTCATGGATCACATGCCCTGTGGTGACCGAAGGATACAAGATGCATTTCCCAGCAAAGAGGACTGCTGCACGTCTCTTTGGAAGCTTTGTCACAGATCTGGGGGAGGCAGAGAGGGAAAGACTAACTGTATGTTACCCTATATACTTGCCAGTTCACACAGCAGAGATGTGGACTCCAGAGGGCTAAGAAAAGACCTGCTCTTTAGAGCCCCCTCTTCTCTCCCATTGCTCCCTACAGAGGACACGCGGTAGCCGAGCCCCAGAGCTGCGGCTCATATCACCCTCTCCCCTGCTCATATCACTGAATAAATCAGACAACCTCCTCCAAAATAATGTAGAAGCTCTCTCTTAAGTATCAGCAGCAGATGATATATTTGTTATCCCAGCTTGTTTTCATGTCTATTTTATACAACAAGCAAGGTTTGAGGAATGAAGGGGGACGCCAGCTAGAGCAAGACAGACCGCACCAACAACCAAGGAGCACTGCATGAAGCACAACTTCATCGCCCGGTTTCCTGAGTTAGCTATTAGCAATCACTGACCTGGACCATCTTGCATTTGATTAGATAAATTATATGTTGTTACTCAGAGTATTCTGAGAAGTATTAATAATCTTTATTGACATTGCATCTATTATTTCAGCACATCTTTTAGCCATCAAGGGGATTTTTATGGACCTGAAGTCAGTGCAGCGGGCTCTAAACTTCAGACCTCAGTTTTCTGAGGCATATCTGACATGAGAAACAGCAAAAGAAAATGAGGATTTGCACATGGCTGATTATTCCCTCAGCCTCAGAATGCCTGAGAATAAACTCTGTCCTACCACCTGACGTAAGAAAAATAGCCATACAGGAAGCTTAGCATTTGCTGCAACCTCAGTTTCCTGGAGCTGGAGCGCTCCCTTAAATAATTTACAGCTCTAAAAGTAAGATAAGACTATCTCCAGTTCTGTTTTTGCTGTCTGTTCTGGGTTGTTCTAAACCACTTTGTGTAAGGGGCATTCATCATTATAGACCCAGCTTTACCTTCATCCCACATAGACATGTGAGAGACAGCAACTCCGAAAGAATGCCAGAAGTGGAGATAGTCTGATGTCATTTTAATGACTGTAAATTATTTAAAGAAGAATACCACAGCCAGGATTGCAATAATTTAACAGCGCTTGCTAAAACATCTAAAAGATCCTGTGTGACAATATCTAGGACACACACACAATGACAATGTTTAATGACTCTCAGTCAAGGAGGAAAAAGTGCATAGGGCAGGAGACCAATTATTAACGTTTATGCCACAGGACTCTTTAAAAAGAAGGCATGACTATACTCAGGAACAGGCCCATCAGCTTTTGCTACACTCCAGCACCATTAATAAGATCAACAGTATTAAGCAATAAAACAACCCATCTACTAAGGCCCCAACTTTTACCTATTTGATCAACTTAATAACTTAGCTGACATCACCAATAACCAAAATCAGACTTGTTGGGGTCCAGGAGGCATAGAAGTTCCCAGAACCTGCCAAGACTGTTTTGCTAAAGCTGGAAATGAATCAAGAAAGGAAGACACACAAGGAGAGTAACAACTGTTGGGACAGATTTGGATGTGAAGTTGCACTGGCAGCTGTGCCTCTAGCCTGAGCTTGGTGGTGGGCAGTGGGAGCTTCCCAATTCGGAGGGTGGGAAGGTAGAGGATTGCCAAACAAGCAAACAAGCAAACTGACCTCTTGCCTCAGGAGCTGAAATGCCTTGGACTGTGATCATTCCAACTGCCTTCTCTCTGCCATAAAGAAAATGTTAAAGACAGTGCTGTAACTGAAAACACACTGGCAATGTCAAGAAATGCCAACACACTACTACAAACTTTTTTTGCCACAGATTACGGTATGCTCTTTCTCTCCCACAGAGGCATTATCTTATCTTTTAAGAAAATTCAGCCAGAGAGGTCATACCCAAGGCCACATACAGAGCTGGGAATTGGAATCCACCAAATTGCACTATGGCAATATAAGACACAATATTCATTGACTTCAGTGGGAAGCCCAGCAGAAAACAGAATGATGACCTCCCATCGTTGGTTTTGCACTTCCACATGTGCTCAAGCCACTATGTATATTGACTCCAGGTCCCTGAATCATGGGAAATGGCAGGCTTCCTGCACTGCTGCTGCTGTTGTGTTCCTCATTTCAGGCCATTGTTCCACACTCTATCTTTTGTTTGGGTCTTGGCAGGCAGTAAGACAGAGAATGCTAATGAATGTCTTCGCTTCGAGCACAGTATAAGAGAGGCATCTCATTTTCATTTTCTCTTCTATGAGTCTTGAGTTTTAAACTTCAGCTAAGCAATGGAAATAAAATTCTATTTAAAATGATGGGTTCTCCTCTTTGCACAGATGTCTGAGAGACATTGGATAAGCCATTTCTCAGACAAAGCCACATAACCTTAAATGTTAGAGAGCAGTACAGACATGCAATTTACTGTTGCAGAATGGAAACTCTTGGATTTTTATTGGTAAAAATAGAAAAATCCTCTGCTACAATTTAGACCTCAAGTACTGCCCATACTCCAAGATTTGATATAGGTGATTGTGTTGCTTCAAAATTGGGAGGAGAAGCTGATGTCATCATATCACTGTTGGCTTCAGTTCATTTCACTTAAACTTTTAACTCAAGTATCTGTGGTGATATCTTGAGTTTTGGAGAGGCTCTCGATAGTGATTGACAGCACTCAGTAGCCTCAACAAGTTTGCTTATCCAAAATATGCAAAGCAAGAAAGCTTCTCTTTTTTTTTAATATACATTCCATCCAGCATGGCTAAGAAGTCAGTTTAATCTATACTGATCATATTTGTCTGATGTAAATTTAAAGAAAAAAACCTGAAAACTCAGAAATTATAGTTTTCAAAAAAACTATGGAACTGCAACCTAGAGTTTTATGCCTAATTATATCATCTTCCCCAAATATATCATCTGGCCCTCTGCTGGCTGAGATACCCAGAACTGTGCGAAAAACGAATTTGATTTTCTGCAGTCAGTGTGGAGCATCCACAGCCACCACCGCCTCCCCGGGAGCTCCTGGCTGTTTGACAGTTCTGAGAATCACAAAGTTATTTAGCTACTAGTTAAATTAAGAGCAAAGGCCTAATTTTAGGTACTTGTATCTGCATATCTTTGTGCACTCATCATTGCAATTTCAAAATTCCTCACACTAGCAACAGAACAGGACTTCCTTGCTTCTGCGTAAAACATGAGCTCATATAATTTTGACCGTCATATTGTTTCCTTTTCTTAATGATATTCTCCCTGCCCACTTTTTTCCTCACTCTTAAAATAAATTAACCATTTTGATCACTTATGACTAGATAGTCTATGATAGTATGTGTGCACACATATGTTCACACGTGTATCTAAATCTAAATACCTAACAAGCTTTACTGTGGTGTAATGTATATTGTACCTCGTCTATGGAAGTTTTCACTGTATTCATAGAAAGGTGTGTGTGTGTGAGAGAGAGAAAGAGCAAGAGAGACAGACGGAGAGAGGGGGAGAGTGCACCAGGAATTATCTATGCATAAAGAAATTAAAAGAGAATATTTTTCCAGAGCAATTGAAGCCCATCTCCTGAACAATGACGACAGCTCCTCATTTTCGACAACAATAGAGGGCACGTAGGAGTCAGCTCATTAGAATATCTGTGGCTCTTTTCTGTTCTCTCTGCATTAAGCCCCCATAATGTCAGTTGTCACTTATTAATGACAATTAACTAGTAATCAGCAGTGAGACTCTTCGAGGTGGTCCTTGCCTGACAGGTGAAGAAAGAGAACATTGCGTAGTGCCATGCAGTGACATGGAACCTTCAAAGGGAGCACGGCATTTCCATAAATTATTTCAGAAAGAAATTTTCTTTTAGACATTCTCTTTAAAGCATTTGGATCTTTAACCCTAAAAGGACTATACAGTTGCAGCTGTCCTCCTCCCTCCCCCCTACCCCGCCTTATCGTTAGTATTGGATAAAATTGGAAGGCAGCCTGATCTGTCATGTAATGCAATTCCCATCTGGGGTTGGAATAGCTATCAACCCACCCTGCTGAAACTATAAATACCTTCTCTTGATACTCAACCTTAAGTGCTCATTTAAAATGATGCCCAGATATCAATCGGGAAGTTGCCAACTGAGAGCAGCTAGGTGGATGGCCAGCAGAGACTGCAACATATCTATTATAATGTCTTTAAAAATTAAATGGCTCACAAGCCTCAGTTTATGCCCATGGCTAGTTTATGAAATCGCACCGCCTTTTCCCCCATTTCTGATTGCTTTTACACATACTTGTTATGTCTCATCTTAAATTACACGGTAACTTCTGCTACTATGTGCTTTTATAGCAACCAGCATACTCAAGTCCTTGGACCTGATTGCCATTGCAATAAAAAAATGATGTAGTTATTGTTCGTAGACAGATGTAAGTGGGAAAAAAACAATAACATTGAAACATCTGCCAAATTTCCCCCATGCAAAGCTTTCCTTTCTCCCTGTCTTCTGCATCAGCAGGGAAGCCATGCTCACCACATTCCACTGAAACTCTTGCTCAAGCTTCCCTCCTTATCTGTCCCTCACTATGACCTTCCTGTTCCTGCACAGTCTCTGAATACTCTCCAACTCTGAAGCCTCTACGTTAAACACTTCACCTGTTCACTATAAAGCCTTGTTTCCTTCCTGAAGCACAGTGAGTCTCCCCACTCCATGCCTTCCCAGCAGGGCAGAGAGCCTCCCAAGCATCACTCGGGCAGGCCAAGTGCCCTCTCAGCACTGGGCTCCCTCCAGCTCTGCCTAGCTGGGTCCCCTTCTGTTTCCTAACAGGCAACAGCTTCCAGAGTTTGTTTTCCTACCTCCCAGTCCTAGCTTTCAAAATCCTGGCTTCTGCTCTTGCTAATAGCAATTATTCTCCTGTTACTATATTATATATATATAGTATACATATAAGTATAAATATAAGAATATATACTATAAATACCATAAACAAAATAATAATATAATACTATATATTTTCCCATTCCTTTCTTTCTCTCACAATGGATCTCTAAGATTCAATTCTTTCTCTTGCTCTTTTTCTCCCTTTGGTAATGATCTCCCATGGACCATTAGATTCTGTTTTTTTTCATTCCTCAGTCCTATTCCTTCTTTGCACTTTACCAGATTCCAAGTTGTCATAAAAGGGCATTTAAATAATATTAAATATGACACTCACCAGTGTCCAAAAGTTGGGCACCCCATCCAATGTTAAGTCTAGACCTGCTGCCTTTTTTAGAACTAAGCTATTTATTTATTTATTGCATTATCCCACCACAGCAAAGTAGCAATGGAAAGCAGCAGAGAGTTAATGCTAAATGCCACAAACTTCAGCAAGGCAGCACTTTAGAGGCAGCTAAGAAGACAACTCTCCCTTTAACAGAAAGACACACATGACTGCAAAAAGAAATGTGCTATAGAGTGCATCCTTGAACCACATTTTATCATCATGCTACACACTCTGATACTACTATATATAATTATTAATACACTGTGCCCATTGCAAACATGCTGAGTGTGTTTGACCTTGGACTGCCAAGCAATATACCAATTCGGGGCAGTCTGTGAGGCTCCAGAGTTTTTTAGTTACAGAATTTTCACATTAATAAGCCTAAAGTTTGTTTAGAGGGAGACTTTTCCAGTTAAACCACTCTAGCTATACTATAACCACAGCAGACAGTTTTTCTCACAAAATAAAAGAGGCATTTTCCAGTTTGACTTAAATAGCTTCCAAAGTTGTTTAGTCTGATCTGAAAGAAAAAGGGCAGAATGAAAATGGAGCAACTTACATCAGTGAGAAAAATCATTAATGAATCCCATGGCCTACCTAAAATGAGTGTAGCTTTCCCCTCCAACCTATGATGAAACAGAAATCTACTACACAGCTTCTTTCACCTTTACAAGCACTAAGCAATGAGATGCCAAAGACCTTGCAGCCAGAAGGCAGCATTTTCAAGAGCCACTTTTCATATAACAGGGCATAATTGGTTCAGTCGAACTGCAGGGGTTATCCAGAAACAATAAAATTTAGCACCCTTTCATCAACACCAAACTCCCCAGCTGCCCCACTCCTTCTCCCGAGTGCCCTCATGCACCTTGCAGAAAGACAGTGTCTCGCTCAGCCACTCTGTCAGTTAGTTATCCCTGCTCTGTTGGAGGTTGGGCTGGGGGGAGAGGATGTTCTTGACACTGAGCTTGTAACACTGCTTCCATGACAACAAATAAGACGTTACGTGTTGGAACCTCACAGTGATAAACTAAGTATAATCAGGACTTGAAGAAAAATGCTAGTTTTAACAGAACATTGCTACCAAGAAATGTTCAGGTTAAAGTATAATCTTTTTTTGTATCCAAATACAATATGCAGTACGACAGTATGTGGAGTGCTGTTAGGGGGGAGTTGTGCACAGCAGAAAACCCATTTTCCCCTAGATGGGTCTTAATTTCACAGGCAGTCCTCAGAATTTTACAGTAATGGTCTCTACTAGCTGCCAAATGATGGCAAATGGTAGGTGATCCAATCTGTGTCTACATCTGAAGAAGACTATGTCCATTTCCAAGATACAGCAATGTATCCTGTCATTCAAAATACAAAAAAAAAAAACCCTCATGATTTAAAATAATTCATCAGGAACAGTATTTGATCCCGGCACTATGCAGTTGAATACCCAAGCTACGCTGAATAGGAATACTAAAGGGTGAAGGGATTTTGAGCATGGCGATACACAGTATGATATAACGAAACCGAATTACCAGCTGGCAGGTTAATGCGTTTTGCCAAACTGATTTAACACCCACTAGTCCATAGCAGCCTTGTTTGAAACAAACATCTCACACTTAGCTCTCGGATCTCCTGCCTTGGACTGAACAGGGTCTTTCAGACCTACCGGACTGAACTCAACTGCTCACCTTGTGTTGGTTACAAACTTCCTGGAGGGAAAGGAACCGGGATGGAGAGCGTCCTGCTGTAGCAGCAAGGCCCCTATCTGTTGGTTGGGAGGCCTAGGCACTGCTCCTGTCTATGATTCTCAGCAAAATGGAGTCTGGGACTCCATCTTTACATGTGTTACCTTGGGTAGGTACTCTCGGTACTACTCAACATTTGTACTTCACAAGCAAGCTCAAATACTAGCTTCAGTTTGCATACACTGAAGAGACTATCTCCACCTGTGTGGAGGTGGAGGATGTAACACTTCCTCAAGGATGTAACACTTAAAAAGTATTACATCTTATTTACTCCTAAATTGCACTGTTGATGAGTTTGCCCTGTAGCTCTGCTCAATCCTTAAGGTTTCATCATATAGACTATTCTGAGAAAATTAACCTGCTCTGGGCTCCTTCTACAAGAGGAGATGGGTAACAGTCAATCAGACTTCCACCATCCCCACTAGAGTGGCTGTATGGCATTAAGCTATAGATCACCTACATCTGAAAAGCCTGGTCAGGAATCAATCAAGCTTTAACCTCCTTATTCAGTCAAATAATTCCAGACAGAAATACAAAACACTTAACACTACAGCAAATGTTTAAAACTGAGTACTGATGGTCATCTCATTACACTCTGAACGATTTAGAAAAATGCTTTTGTATAAGAATACATAATTCTAGCAGTTAATCCTCCCCCAATTTTTTCCAGAAATGACAAACATAGAAAAAAAACTTATAGCCAGGCCATGACCAATCCAATTTCAACATTATAGCTTTAATAGAGAGGGAAAAATAGAGATACCAACTACCGTGATTTGAATTAAAACCTATTAGACATATTTTGACCATGCTGACCTTAGGTCAGTAGGTCTTCAGGACTGAAGAGATGAGTGTGGAAAAGAAAAAAACAGTCTTCATGATAGAATAACTAGGGTTCCTCATTCTTAGTGGGAAGGTCTAAAGCTTTTAAAATCACCATTCTAAAGTTGATTGCCTGAGAGTGAAAAGGTCCATTTGCAATGTATCAGTTTTTGCTCTTCTGATTTCTTGTCGCTAAACTATTCTAAAATTGGTCTTGCCACATTGCTAGTCAAAAACAGAGTTAATGACGATATTGGATAAACATGTTTTTACAAATGATGCTAACCTTAGATAACCTGTATCACTTAAGCAGACTTGTAAAATGCTCTCATTTTTCACAACGGTCCCAGTTTTGAATACAAGCATTTTCACTGAGTTACAGTATCATCTTTTACTTAAAAGAACATCTTCTTATCCCGAAAGGCTAACAAAATGTGTTCTCTACAGCTATCTGTAGGATGACAGTGATTACACAATGGTGAAGAAAAACACTGCATAAAGCAACATGAAGCACAATCGGAAGGAATTCAAGCATCAGGGAAAATAAAAATTTGGAAGAGTCAAATAATCCAAATTAGTATCTGGCCAGCAAGCTGGGGTTAGTATTCTATTCTCATACATGGACAGAAAAAGACCCTGTTCTAAAATTCAGTGAACAGATGGTTCACTGAATATCCAGTTTCCTGCTACTTTCATGCTGGGAGAGTAACTCAGTACTGAATCAGCCAGAAGACCAATATCTATGGAGCAGTTTCCCCATGGAAACTGGCCTCTCCTTAGACACCTCCTAAGCAGGGCCCCTGACATATTATTTAGAGAATCTAAAATGCTCAAATTTGAGATGGATTTGCAAATTGTAGACAAAAGCCGATCCACTGTGCACTAATTAGTCTAAAACAAGATAACGCCTATATTTTTATGCATTTATACTTGATTGCAATTGCATTTTAGTAGCCTCCATGATAAGGACTGATTATGTCTGCTGTCATTATTACAAGCATAACTATCCAGAGAAAATCATAACAAAGTTATGTTGCAGAAGACATTAGTGAATACCCAGCCAAATGCTATTAAAAGAAAAATATTTCACTCCATTCAGGATTAATGTTTTCCATACACAGATCTCTCAGCTTTGCAATGGGTTGTATCCTGCTCAAAACCGCAATTCAGAAAAATGCATAGAAGCAAAAAATCAAACCTCAGAAATACACAGACCAGTATCTCCTCCCACAAAGAACAAGTACCAGCAAATATGGAAACATCACCAAGAAACTGCAAAAAAATGGGAAATTGCCTTTGGAAAAAAAAATGGGTACAATGGATTTTGAATATGTCACAAAGTATATACATTTACAGAACATTCTGCAGGTTTTTATGCTCTTACACTTCTTTTCTTGAAGAGCAATCCTGAAAGGTTACATGGCTACTTTTACGTAGTAGTTTCAAACCTACTATTGGAACAGCAAAAACTTACCTTTGTTGAAACGTTACTGAAATAAAGAGGAAATTAACCTGCAATTTTAAAGAAAAGAATAACAGTTTTAACAAATTATGCTCAATTACTTAAAAAAGGAACTTAATCAGAAACACAATATTCAAACAAAAGCTGTAAAGAAGAAAGATTAAAGATGATATTGTCTCCGTGCTTCATTTTGTTAAGCGAGGAAAACATCAGAGCACTCAAATTTGCATCCATTTCGTATTTCAGTCTTGGAAAGTGTTACATCAGCGCAGTCGCCAGATAGAACTGCTACCTTATTCTAAATGGACTTTCTTCAGACGCTGGCACGGATGATGAGTGATGGTCCAATTCTGAAGCTATCAGAACTGAACGGATTTAGCAATGTCATAAACACCTCTCGAGGGAGTCACCTGGTGTTGAGAACTCACTTTACATGCCGTGTTTCAAAATGAGTTTTAATGGATTTACATTAGATCCAAACCCACTTTAGAGCTATTATTTCTCCCTTTCAACCTTTTCACCCGCTACTGCACTGTAATACAGCATATCCTATAATCACATGTTTGCAGGCCCATGGTAAACAAAACAAAACTTCAAAGGGTTATTATTTAAAGACTCAGTATTGCTGCCACAGGACTAACTGTTACTCTTCCTCACCATCCCTTGGGCCCGAAGTACATAATCATCCAGTAATTGAACTGAAATGACTCAGTGGCTAGATCCCCTGAAGGACATAGGTATTTACCAACGAAGAAAGGAAGGGATATTTAAAAAGCCTCATGGCACTTCCCTGCACTAGTAGAAATAATATGTAAATAGAGCTGACCTGGACCTGCTAGGCTCTTGCAGGAACCAGAACAACATGTGCCTGTTCCTGCTAAAGATTACAAGTGGAATTGTGCTGTATATGGAAGCAAATATATTTTAGATGACTTTCAGAAGAACTGAGAAGAAGCAGCAGAGCTACAAATATGTACATACAAGTGTATATACCACAGTAGTATCACTAATACTATGTGAAAGCAAACCCCGCTAGGTCCTCATATTTAATAGTCCCTCCAAAAAGTGTAATGGATAGCAGATCCCAGGCTTTCATACACTGTAACTGTCAAAGCACTCAGGAGCTGGAGTACTGACGGCTCTGACAGCTCTCTTTTACATTCTAAATGACATCTGCATTCAACAGAACAGAAATAAAGATTAAGGGAAACACCTGATATGATAGCACTCAGCTTACCTCAAAATGTAATATTTAAAAAGTACAGAGAAACACAGGTCTGTCTCCTTGTACTGTAAGTAAAAACTGGTGTCAAAGCCTCAGAGGTCTTCAGTGCTGCCAGGAAGGCAAGCCCACAGCATTCAAGAGATTACAGGGGCAGAAGCCACAGCATCTTACTAGGTGACTGCTGAAATGAGAGTGTTTTGCCAGAGGAAGAGGGGAGGAGATGGTCTGTGAATGCACACAGACAATGACTACGACTACAGTCAAACAGCACAAGAAGGTTAATTTAGCAAAACCCTTTGTAGCCTCCATCCTAAACTTCAGTGACAAACAGAATGCCCATCACTAACTGGTAAAGCCCTTAAGATTTTGTACCTTTTGGAGCATATATCTTCTGCAAGCCTCTTTTAGGAGAGTATTAGCATTATGATTTAGAATGAAACATGCCAGCATATAGATTGTGAGAGAAGATTTCAAAAGGATTTTCTTGGTTGATCACATAAATGATACCTCTTACTGCTGAAATAACACCTCAAAGGCAAAATAATGACGACATGACAATGTATGTAAATCAAGAACTGCATGTGGGTTTATTTTACACTTGAGAAAACAGTGGATTTAATTGTGTGAACCAAAATGTACTGTACAATATTAATGATAAAACATCAAAATGTATAATTCATAGTGCATTGCTTGCTTTATTTTTATTTTTTGTCAGATAGTTCCTTTAAGTACATACATCTCGAAAGATGCAGGTGCCAGTAAAATTTCTCTATTTATATCAAGCCGCAGGAACTAAATTTTATTCAAAAAGTGTGGTTTTACATTATATACACAGAAATCGAATATAAAATGACAATATAAAAAGTTAAAAGAGAAAGCATACAGCCAGAAGGTACAAAGAAAGTTGAACAGTTTAAAATGGTACGATATGTAACATGTATTTTTTAAGCTGATGCTGGCAATTTACAAGGAACAGAATCCAACATTTGCCCCATTTTTTTGTTTTGTTTTCATTTACCAATGCAGCACACTATAGAAAGGTCAGCTTGTACCAAAGCTTAACATTTGTAAATAACTATAAACTGCAGTATTTTACAGAAAAAAAAGGAAAAAAAAGAGCATTTTTTACACATGTTTTAAATAACAGCTTGCATACTTTTATTTTTTTTTGCCAAAAATGGCAATTTTCAGCATCCAGAGGGTTTGGGCATAGTGGCAACTTGGTTCGCTTTTATTATTAATATTATTAATATTATTATCATTTAACTTATACAATTGTGGCTTCCTAACCCCTTGAGTACTACACAGCTCTCCTTCTTCCAAGGACTGCATGCACAATTTCTTCACAAACCAGTTCTGCATTAAAAAGAAAAGCTCATTCATTTAAAAAAAATAAGTTTTGTTTCTGACACAGTTTTTATTTGAATGAAACACCTTTAAGCCTTTTTGTTTTGTTTTGTTTTTCCTTATTTACTTATTTAGTCATTGGGAAAGGCACAGAAATGCTATTACAGTTCTCAGAGGGTTAAAACGTGACACTACCAGGTTCTGTGACCTTTATTGTCATGGCAACTTTGTAATTTTAGGATGTCTCTTTATCATTGTTCTTTGTGTCTTTCTTTACGGCTAAATTAATGTCTCTCAATAGTGTCTCCCACTATATTCTACAAAAGATAGCTTAACATCAAGGACAGATGTTGAAAATAAAGGTCAGACTTTGACTCACAAAAAAATCAAAACAAAAAACAAAAAAATAACCATGCACAGATCAGACAAAGAGCATATAAATATAACTACAAAATAAGTGTAAGAAAAACCAAGGTCCAGATAGGCAGTTCAGCAACAAAAGTAAGACTGATTTCAGAGGCTCAGGTCAGGCCTAGTGCAGTACTATGAAGAAGTTTAGTGCAATGTTCCTGTGGTCACTTGCATACCTGGCTGCTTACCTGGACGCTATTGTTTTTCTAACTCAGTTACATAGATCAGATGGTCCTCTGGGGACTTGCCGTGTGTTTTACTAAGGTGCAGTTTGACTGCATGCTTGCTTGCAAAAGTTCGGTTACAGAGCTTACACTGGAATGTGGAGCCTAAGTCCTCCTCAGCAATTCCGAGTGAGCCCAGAGTCTTGTTTGCGAGGACTTTTGAAACATTCTGTTGTTCTTGAATCTGATTTAGTGGCAACTTTGATAGATCCTTCAAGCTAAACCCTAAGTGTGTCTCTAAGTGACTTATGTACGTAGAAGCAGTCCTGAACTGAGAGGCACAATCATTGCAAAAGAAAACAGGATGCCCTGTGTCCAAGTTCTTTAAAAACTTTGTTCCACCTGTCCTCCTTAACTGATACTTCACATTGGCCAGCCAGTGGCTAATTGTGGTCATGGAAAGACCAGTAAACTTAGAGATGTGTACCCGCTCTTGTGGACCTAGATCCGACATAATGTATTTGCCTTCTGGTGTCTCCCTCAAGCTGGAAGCAAACTGCGCTTGAAGGATCAGAAGATGCTGAGGGTTCCAGTTGGACTGCCGGCCCTTTCTCTTGTGTACAGGCGACAGTTCATCCAGAGCTTCCTCAAAGCTGCTCCCGTCGGCGTCAGACTTTTCCGACACGGTAGACGGAGTTGAAGACTTGGGTGTCAAGCGCCCCGTGAGGTTTTTCACCATATCAGATATATCCAGCAGGGCACTCTCTCGCAGTGGAGAAGAGGCAGAGTCAGCCACACTGGAAACAAGAGGCTTGTTTTTGGACTTGGTTAAATCAATAGGCTGATCGCTGTTCTCATAGTAGTACCGGTCAATGGGATCAGCCTGCTTGACTGGAGTGGTTGGGTAAATGGGTTTGTCCAACATGCTGTTGCTGATTTTGTACAGCATGGCCAAAGGGTCCAGAGAGGGGCTTACTGGCTTAGAAATTTTGCCTAAGTGGGTATTCATAATGGACTGTAAAGCACTCAATGGATTAATGAAGGATGGCTCAGGTGAATGATCCGTGATGATTCCTAAATTGTTACAGCCATTTGCAACTTTCGCTTTGAGTGGCTCTGTTCCATTTGGTGTATGTGCTTCTGAGGGACTATCTTTCTTGACCTTCTGAACCTCCGTGTCAGAGCTCTTTTTCTGCTGCATTTTGTTACTTGCTTCCTCTGATTTGGGGAAGTCTTTGTTCTCTTTAGCAGCAGGTGACAGAGGTTTGGCTGGAGAGCTCTTCTCCTTCTCCAAAGGCTTCTCTTCCTTCTTCACGCTGATTTTACCTGTGACCTTCTCCACCAGCTCCTCCATAGCAGACACGTTGCTCTTGTGAGGCGGCGGCGTGAGGCTGCCCGGGGAGTGGATGAGCGCGTTGTGGTCGGAGGACAGCGATTTCACGCTGCTGGCGTACGAGGGCTGCATCTGCACGCTCTGCACCGCGGCCTGCAGCGGCTTCACCGTGCCCGGCAGCTGGTACGCTGCATGAATACTGGGGTAGCCTCCCCAGGAAGGCGCTCCGTTCTGAGCTTTGCTGATAGCTGTCGTCACCGTGTTCTCCAGGGATTTCAGGATGTCTATCCCGCCTTTAGGACTATCGTCTAGATCCTCCTCTCTGAGGTACTGGTACAAAGCCGTTGGCTCGAATTTTTCTGTAGAGTCCTCATTCTCTTCTTTAATCTTTTTGTCTGTATCACTGACCACCACCTTTTCCTTTTCAGCGTCTTTCTTCTCCTCTGAGTTTGTGGAACCCACTGGAGAATCGGGTTGTTTTTTAATGTTGGAGGCTGGTAGTCTTGTGTGCGTGGTGGGCGGGAGAGGTATAGACTGTATCTTTTCCTCCACCACAGGGTCCAGTACCAGTTGTTTGCCTTTTTTGGAAGCAGAATTGGTCACCTTCAGGAAGTGACCCGTGACCATCATGTGAGCAGTAAGCTGCTGCAGTGTGTCATGGGAACTGCCACATTCCATGCACTTGAGGATCTGGGCTTTGCGTGCCTCGAACTGCCACGTGTAGCTAGCACCATTTTGATAGCCATAGCGGTTGTTTGGAGTCACGTAGGGGTTGGCAGCTTTCTGATCCTTCGCAGCTTCGCCCAGTGAAGCTTCTGCAGGGATCCCTGTTGGCTCAGGTGAGCAAGGTGAAGCTAAGTCCTGAAGTGCTCGCTTTTTGGTAGAAGGGACCAATTTAGTGATGGCTGGTACTGGCTCCTTCAGAGGCACTTTCTGGTAATGCTTTGTTTTTATCATATGGACGCTGAGGTCTTGCAAGGACTCAAACGAATGCCCACAGTACATGCACTTCAGCACTTTTTGGGCATCCTCTTTGCCTTCCATTTCCATAAGCGACCGTTTCCTAGGCTTCGACCACCGCTTGGTCTTATCGGCTTCTTTATCTCTGTTGTCGTCCCGGTAATGTCCAGTTTCGTTCATGTGCACCGTGAGCTCCACCAGCGTGTCGTAGGCCGCGCTGCAGTCTTTGCAGCGGAACTTACTGGCACCGGTGAACACGGAGCCGTAGAGTTTGTTGTTCTGCCGGTAGAGCTGCACGGTGCTGAAGAGGCTCGGCTCCGGGAGCAGGCCGTACGACGACGTCTGCTGCAGAGTTTTGGCCAGCGCAGCCTGGTGCCAGTCGTAGCCTGAGCCAGCGCTGTTACTGGTGCTGTTACTGCTACTGGAATTACTGGTGGTCGTGCTGCTGCTCGTGTTGGTACTGGTGGTGCTAGTGCTCTGGGCGTTGGTGTTGGCCTCGGTGGTGGCGGCGTTTTCGCTCTGGCTGATCCCGTTGTTGCTGGTGGTCGGGTTGGATTTCTTTAAGTCCAAAGCTAAACTGGACCAGCAAGTCTCTGAAAGCAAATTTGCATACACAGCTTTTATTTGTGCCAAGCTGTCCTGTGGATAGGAAACATTGTCTGTGCACTGAGGATCCTCCTTCTCGTCTTTGGAGGAAGTGCTTTTGAACTGGGCCAGCTGATCGCTGCTCTCACTAAACGGCGAGCCGTAGCCCGCATCCTGATTAGTTGCAGTGCTGACTGGGGAGTTCTGGTAGCTTTGAGCCTCTTTGATCTCCGCTTCTTCATTGCACAAATACTCATTCTCCTGGATGTCCAGAGACAGCCCATCATCTTCCACACTGTCTCCATCTATTTCTGCGGCTTTCAGTTCCTCCTCAGGAACATATGCTAAAATACAGGAGGGATAAAAAAAAAGAAAGAAAAAAAGAAAGACAAAGTTACTGAACACGCACATTTTAAATTGTCACTGTCTTTTGTAATAAAAAACAAATTTCAAAGCCACATCCAGAAACCAAATTCACCATTGCTCACCCATTCTACCCACAGATCAACAAGCTCTGTCCTGGCTACAATTTGATGCCAGGACTAACTAGGAACACACTTTGACTTCGGCAATAAGATACATGCCAGGGCCACGGCAGACACCACCATGTCTGAACCCAAGTCAGACACGGAGCCTGCAAGGCAGGAGCCTGCAGGAAAAACTGCCTCAAAAGCCGCAACGTCAGGCCAGGGCTCCAGGGTCCCCCTGGGCTTGTGTGGGGCTCTGTGTGAGCAGAGCAGTTCCCATTTCCATACGGGGAAGGGAGCCCGTGGTTATCCCTGAATGTCTGGGACATTCATGTATTTTGCCTCCCGTTGCAGTAGGATGCGGGTGCTGCATTAACCATTCTCACAGCAGCAGCCAAGGGCTAAAGTCAATGTCACAGATGAATCTTTAAAAGCAACAAATATAAAAACTTGAGACCTCACTCCCAACTTCATTATTGGCTTACAGTAAATATCAAACTTCGCTATTGTATTGCCACCTGGTGAAACTATATAATCTTACCAAATTACGTGTTTATCCACATCAAACTATTTTTTTTAAACTAGCAAATGTGATATTCATGAACAGATGGCCATTACATCAAAACACATTTACTCCAAGGGCCCAATTCACAGAAGTGGCTTCCATGTACCTAAGTGATAAATGCACACCTTCAGTGCGGAGCAGAAAACACACTTGTACACATTTACCTCCGGTTTCATAAAAGACACTTTAAAAAAATCCCTATGATAATGGAATGTAGATCATTTGCAAGCAAGTCAAGGTGGAAAACAAACATGAACTGTGAAGAGTTTTCAGAAATGGAAGAAAACAAATCCCATGTCAGGTGAACTGTGCAGAAAGCCATGCTGAAAAGGCAGCTATATCCTTTCAGGGTACAATACTGAAAGCAGGCCAGAAAAAAAGGGCATTTCTGCTCCTGAGTGATAGGAAAAAAATACGCATTATCACATTAACAAAGCTGAGGTTTTGCTGGATTGGGGGTGAGGAGAATAAGTAAGTTGAAACTGAGCTTCTTTTCACAAGCAGCTGCTGACGTTCCCTGAAACTTCTTTCCTGCAAGACGGAACCTTGTCTCCCTGTAATACTGCACACTCCCTCAAACATCTTTAGAATTGTCTTAGAAAAACAGCAGTGCTATGGCCAGTATTGCCTTCGGTTTTCACCTTTGCAATACAGCCCTAATGTAATCCCAAACTACTTCAGTCTCATAATTCAAGATAAAACAGAAAAGCAGCTACTCTTTTAGTAAGCAATGCTGTACCTTACGATGCCCACTGTATCCTTCATCTGTCCTGTAAGCATCATGTTTTTCCAGAAAATAATTTTGGCTTAAGTTATAGAAAATATTGTTAGGCAGGGCATAGTTCCTTGCACAGACTCTCAGCCTCAGGTGTTCTCAAGTGTATTGAAAAGGACTCAGGAGGAGAAGACCAAACACAATAGAAATCACTAGAAAAAAAAATCATGTTGGAGCCAAAGGCCAAGAAGACACCAGAAAAAAAGATGCATAAGACTAGAAAAGATACTCTTTTTTTAAAAAAAAAGGAGCATTTAGTGTATAAAATAAAGTGTTAAATAAAAAATAAAATACAGAAATAAGTGAACTAAGAAGTCGGTCAGCTTCATGGGGTTGCAGTAGCACCAGTGTGGCAGCACCTCAGTGCATTTGGACAGGGCAGTCCTGGTACCTCTGCAGTGCTAATTCTGTGTGTGCAGAACCAGGCAGCACTCCCTGCCACAGCCACGGTGCAGAACCTCATTAAACACCCCTGTTTCCAGTCATTTGTAACAGCAAGAGAAAGAAAGGTTCAAGTTTCAGAAAGGCAAATAAGAGAGAATTACAGAATATGGTTTCTGGCTCGGAAATGACTACTAAATAAAAGACTCTAAGGCCTAAAATGGATAGAAACAGATGGTTACCATTTGGCATTTTTATTAAAAAAAATAAAGCTAGAAATGTCCAGCAGTTACCAAGCAGGAGCTGCAAAGGGGGGATCACACGTTTTCAGCTTTCGGGAACTGCGATCCTCCGACAGCCTCGGTGGAGCTACACCCATTCACTCACTTCTGTATCCCAATATTTTTAATAACCAGGTGCTCAAAACTGTTTTCAGACGAAGAACCTTGCTCTGGTTAACTCAGTATTCTAAAAGAATCCATGTGAATATCATCCTTGCTTCTTTCTAAATCACAAAGATGTGTATTTTCCTAACTGCTATATGCAAGCATCGAAAGAACTGCTTATGTAGCAATTCCGGCTGAGCCACTTGGCTTTTCAACTCTCTGTTTTTAGGCTGGCCTGCTGTATCCGTGTGGTACTTCTGCACTTGGTAGAGAGGTTTCTCTTCCATGAAAATAAATGGAGTTAAATCACACAGGAAAGATTCAAATTGCGTGGAAGGCTGGTGCTCAACCGTCTCAGCAAAGCAACAATGTTAGGGTGAAATCTCCACCTTTCACTTACTTCCCTAATCTCAGGTTTTGCTGGGACTGAGTTTGCTCTGTTACCAACACACATTGCAGGGTACGAGCGAAATGCGTCTGCTCTGCCGGGGCTCTGGTTTTCTATAATTTCAGAATTCGAAATTTGTAATTCGATATTACAAAAACTGATATACACACCCACATGTCCATACAGCTGCTATCTAAAACAACATACAGGCGCAAAGAAATAATGCTCATTAACCAAAAAGGGAGTAAATTACCTGAAATGCTTAGTCTCTATCACTGCAATCAAAGGGGTTTTGATTAACTCTCTAGTCACCATAGGGTACACACAATACATTTCCATTCAATACTACTAATGTTTGTAAGGCAAATATTAACACAGTCAACAGATGCTATTTTGCAAGGTCAATGCAATTCTCTAGGTGAAAAGGGGTTCTGTTAGAGATAATACAAGAGCAGAGTAAATGAAGAATATTAACTCTTAAAAATATGTATGTTTTACTGAAATTCTCTCCACAGAAACGTGAGAGATAAGCAGGCTCTGGAATTCTCAATGCAGCAAAAATACTCTAATTACTTGCCGAGCTGAGCAATATTATTCTCCATCAAATATGAGAGAGAGGCACTTGGATTATCCCCGTACACTGTAACAGGTAGGTCACGAGGCAGCCTTCATCCAGCGACCCTTCCATGAGCAAAACCCCTCAGCAAGCTCTCCAGAAATCCCTGCACGTGCCAAGATCCTGCTGGTTTGTACCCAAAACCACATGGAAATACCTCGAGCACATCCCAGCAGTGACCCCTGCGACACAAACCCTACCTAGCGCAGGAGGAATCACAGAGCGCAACGTCAGCCTCTTTCTTCTCACATCTCTAGGCAGAGACTTGGGCAAACACACCAGAAAAAGGGAAAGAGCTCCAAACTGCAGACAAAAAACTAAGGGAGCAGTTTGTATTTCTGTAGGTCTTTTTAAACCTTGCTAATATTTTTTGCCTATAAAATGTGCCTTCTGGATGGCAGCGTTTCCCCACAGATACCCTGTCATCTCCGAGCAGCGTTAAAAGCGCTGCATCCTAATGCAAGTGGACGTGAGGCGCTATATGTTGTGCATGTGAGGAGTGCTGCACATTGCGTTTGCCTCAGTGAGAATATTTACACTATAAATATACATCCATTGTCTGAAAGAAAAAACAGAGAGAGAACCAAAGGGGAGGATGCGGTTAAAAAGAAAAATATTCTCACATAAGATCTTTTCTAAGCTGCGACTGGTGCTTTGGAAGAAATCTGTCTCTGCAGAGGTATCTTTTCGATTTAAAAAAGCGATACAGCACTGAATGTGTTATTTTTAAAAAGACAAAAAGTAGCGATAGTCTGCAAAATTAAATGTAGCAGCCTATTTCAAGACCTGATTTTAAATCCTCCAAATAATTTTATTTGCCACAAACACGTCCGTATTGAAGATTGCAATCCAGTAAAGCAATTAAATGCTGAAAGTAATGAGACTAGCACTTGTTTAAACACGTTCAGGAAATCAGGACAGGCTTAAACCTAAAATTCTTGGCTAAATGAGGGCCTCTCTAGGACTAGATAATACTGGTGCCCTGTGCACATGGACTGTCCCTCGTGCTACCACGACTCCCCCGGCACGTTCCTGGCACAGGAATGTGCTTCACACCCTGGGCAAAAAGGTAGACGCAGACCACACAGCAACAGGCAGGCACGGGTCTCTTCCATCACACACCAAAAAAATACCAGGAAATGAGGTGGAGGGAAATTCCTGCATTTCCATGTGTGTCTCCAGAATACACCGCTG
>JAUBOD010000248.1:31607-44107 GCA_032353885.1 Nothura maculosa | reverse complement strand
AAGACCTCCAGAGAAGGAGACTCCACAACCGCCCTTGGGCAGCCTGTTCCACTGCTCTGTCACCCTCACCATAAAGTTCTTCCTCAACTGGAGATAGTGTAGCCCAATGTGATAGCAACAAAATACGCCTATCTGGACTGGAATCACTGCACACTAACATCTCTCCTCTCTTCTTTTTATCCTCTCCTTTTACTTCAGGGCAATGTGAAGGAACCATCTTCCTACGTGTTTCTTAATGATCCTGCAGTTACTAGCCAAGTGCTGCAATGCCTTATTCCAGTTGTTTTGTTCCCATTACCTGTGCAGTAAAGCAAGGCCCAGGTGCTGCCCCGGGCCTGGGCACAGCCGCACACTGGGCACACGCACTGCACAAGGTCCCTGCACCCCCACATCCACTCACTGGGAACGCCTGAGGAAAACGGGCACGCCACAGTCACGCACTTCCATGGGAACTCAGCAACACCACCTTCGAGGGCTTATGAACATAGGTTCTTACGGTCTTATGTTTCATTTTCACAGAGCAGTCACAGCACAGAGGATAACAGAAGCAAAAATACTAAAACCACGGCAGCCAAGCCAACCACCACCTGAGTTCACGGCAGTGACTAAAGCAGCTCAACCTGAGGCCTTCGGAAGGCAGCCAAGGAGCGTGTGAGAGGCCCAAGACAGCGCCAAGGAGGGGATTTGCCGCAGTGCCAGGTGTGGAGCGCACACAGGGCCAGGCTCAAGGGCTGGTGGATCCGGGGCCGCGGGCGCGTGCAGAGCCGCCCGGACGCGGCACCGCTCACAGGCGCTCACGGAGGGCGGGAGCGGGCGCCTCAAGGCCGCTCACGGCCAACGCAGGAGCCGCCGCTCGAGCCAAGGCTGAAAACGTGAGCGAGGCCTCCGATGAACAGAGCTGCGCTCGGGGGTTTTCTGCGGGATTGAGACTTTAAAGTTAAATTCTGCCGTCGTTTACACCCGGCAATGAAAGTCAAATTCTGCCCTCTATTATATGCAGACAACCCCTCTAGATTGTATTTGAAATCAATGGGATTGCTTGGGTGTAAAATGAGTGCAGTCCCTTAGTGCCACAGAAAACCCAAGCAACAAAGCAATTTTACAATGCTAGATCCAGCAAATAAATTCTGATATTATTGTTTTCGCTGTTGTTACATTATTATTTAGCTTTGCTAATATTTAGCTTGGCTAAATAACAGACAGAAATAGATAGATAGAAGAACAGATGATAATATTTTAAAGACAAGTTTTTTGAACTCCAAAAATTTAATTAAGACAGTAATTTCTAGGCGCACACGACAATCACATTTTATCTACAAGCTAATTTAAGGTGCATTAGCCTGTTAAGATTATATTCAGGAGCGCTCTCAAAATTAGTAACTTTAAATAATACAGTTTGTGTCAATAGGGTCACGGGCTGGAGGAGTTTCAATACTCGCTGAACAAAGAGCCCTGGTTCATCCTCCAATACCTGTTCTGACAAAATTCCCACCGACTTTAATGTGTTTTCTGCTTGGATAAGGTTTCTAAGTCAGAGCAGTATTTGTACAACTCATCTGCTGAGCCAAACAATAACCCTGCAACCTACCACGGACGCTCTGTTTGAGCCTTGCAGCCGGGATGCTGCCTGAGGAATGGGAAAGCACGTCAGTGGAGGCGGGAATCAAAGGGAGCTCCACTGGATTCTTGCTCCACTTTACCTTCAATAAAATTACAGGATTTTTACTACTTTTCACATAGTTTCAGGGACTGTACTAATGGCAACGCAGTTTTTTATGAAATTACCCAGACTTCTGTTGTCCGAAAACATTCTGCCTGTTGGTACAAATACCAGTAGAAGCAGGAGGGCTACGAGGAGGCCTTTCAAAGGGAAGGCCGCCTATGGGATTCCCAAGCTGCGAGGGTTGGGAAAGACCAGGCAGTTGGTTTCACAACCCAACTCCATGAGGGAGAGGTGGGGATACGCCGCTCGGCCTACATGTTTGCGGTTTCTCCTGCCGTTTCCTCATTTACTGGATATATATCATAGCCACTGTGGTTTACCCTCCGTGTAACCCCTTCCGTGATGAAAGGAACATCAATCACTCACCATGGTGGGCTTTAGCTAGGCAAGTCCGTGGCACCATAAGATTTGGGAAGTATGGGGACACTGTACACTGGGAAAATGCCAGCAACACTTGTTTAAATTAAGAAGCCCACTCAGATGTGGCTTAAACTCCAATTAAGAAAGCCATTTTTTAAAATGATTATTTTTCAAACCAAAATTATTCTCAGTGCTATCGCATCGCATGGTCAACCATAAAACACCCCCGTTGCGGCAGAATTCAGGAAACACACTTGCCTTATTGCTTTCATCCACAGTCATTACTTTAAAAAACACTAAAACAAACCAAGAAACAAAAAAATCAAACTACAAACAAAGCCAAGTATGGAAATAAGAAAGACAATTTAAGTTAATTGTATCATGGAAGAAGATAAATGATGCAAAAAGTAATTAAAAATAGGCTGCGTACAGACTTTCCTATTACTCCAAAACCCTACATTAATGGTTAAGATCCAGGAATTGAAAAGGCTTTTTAAAAAAGCTACTTTTAGTAGTTTTGTCTTCTGAAGAATAAATGTATCTTGCTGTTGATCTGAAAACTATGACATCATAAGAAGCAAAAAAGTGGGAAAAAAACAGCCCCTTCTCTCTAACAATTCCTTGAAATATGACCTCCTACGTCATTTAATTTTTGCAAACCCTAAGGTCATGTAACACTTTCTCTGTCATTTGTAAGTACATTAAGTCAGTGGCCACACAACACTGAAATTATGATAATGGGCTGCTAAAATGGGTCATGCAGACACCGTGTTTCATGTTAGCTTCAAACAACAGTAAGAATATAGTCCAAATCAAATATGACAGTACAAAAGCTCATAGTTTACTTTTCTCAAGGCTTTTCCAGTAACTGGGAGGGAGACAACAATGGCCCAATCTAAATGTATTAGTTGAGATTCCCACCTATGAACTATCCTTCTCTCCCCACCCATCACACACTAGAGAAATCTGCCACACCAACCCAGAGAACTTCTTCATGAAAGACAAATCACTGCATTATTCTTTGCAAGGTCTTCCTTTGCATAATACAAAGGTTATCACTAGACAAAGCCTACATTCTTAAAATGAAAACAGATTTATTATAATAAGCTCAAGAACTAAACAAATCCCCATACAAAAGAAGAAACTGAATATACACACACACACACATATATATATATATATAATTTTTAAGGGTATAATTGTGAGTGTGCTCTCTTCTGTCCACAGACAACATTTGAGAGATGCTGTTGCCCAAAGTCTAGGTAATGGAAGTTCAGCAGCCTATATAAGTCTCCTTTGAAGAGCCAATACTTAAAATATATTTAATTCTAAAAATGTACAAAGGCTGAAAAGTCTCAATATTAAATATTATTATTATTATTAATCTTACTATAGAGTTGAATGACAAAATGATCCTGAAGTGGGAGGAAAAGAGTCGCAGTGCTGAGACCTTCCTAAGACGCCCTCCAAAATGCCACACAGGACTGAACTCTGTGCACCGGCTCCAATGATACAACTGCGTTTAACCCATTGATTTTTCTATGATATTAATACTTATTAACTACCTGCAATAAAGGCGCAATCTACTATAAAAAGCCCTTCTCTCTTTCTTTGTCTTTTCTGCACAATTTGGAAACTGTCAGTCTAATAGTTCCTAAGAGAACTCAAAGCAGGAAGGTTGACGAACACAAAAGCACAGAAACACCATCGCATGCAAAAGTTAGCTGAATAGCACATAATTGCTTGGGTAATTATTTTGATAGAAGCCCCGCTGAAAGCCTCTGTATTCTCTCCTACATGCTAGGTGTACATGACCCATCTCCTACATGCATGCAGATACACACGATGTGTAAGCTGATAACGTAATTAGTGGCATTTTGTTGCTGTGTGGCTCACGCAACGACTAACAGCGCGTGCAGTTGGCTGAAACGACGGCCGGGCAACCTAGATTACCAGGCTTGCATGTATTTTTAAGCAAATCATGCCTGTCAGACAGGGGGAGAAACGGAGTTACATAATTTATGTAAGGGGTGTCCATTATGCACGGAGCGCTGCAGCCGTCGGAGGGGAGACGAGCCCGGAGCAGCCAGTGAAGTTGCTCTGGAGCAAGATCACGGCGCTCACAGCTCCAGCCCGGGAGCTTCCTGAGCCTCATGCGGCCTGACTGACAGCGAGATTTAATCTAGCCTAACTACAGTAGCCCTGAGCGCAGGCCCAATTATAAGCGGGCAGCGGGCAGGGCTTCGCGTGGGCGACCGCGTCGAGCTGCTGCGAGCGGCGGCGACGGCTCCGCGATCTGCGAGCGACGGCCCTGGCGGCCTCTTCCCCCATCGGAGCGCTCCGGCGCCAGCACCTTCCCGTGGCAGGGAACCTGGGAAAAGGTCATTTTGTTTTCCTCCATCCCACGAAAACTGCCTGGGCTGGGTTTGACATGCGCATGCAAATCAGTACAGAGGAGGGAGTAAAATGGGGGGAAAAGAGAGACTTTCCTTCGCACTGGATTACTGCATCTGTACGAAACGTTGATGCAAACACCTGGAGTAAGAAATAAACCACCCACCTCTGTGGCTAAACTGGCAGCATGGATTCAATCGCTACCACAGCATTGGACAAGGTTATTGTCTCCTGGTCGATGATAACTAAAACGCACAATTTCAGCCTCATCAGAAAAATATATCACCAATTTAATTTGTAATTTATTAGCTATTTCTATCATTTACATCAAGAAGGTTGAGAGGTACTTTACAATAACTTAGAGTGTTGCACTGACTACAGATAGTGGTTAATCTCACTACAAGTAAGGTAAAGCAAATGGAAATATTTATATGGAGGAGACAAAGATCGCCACGCTGTCCTGTTTGTATAGAAGATGTCATAATAGGCAACACGTCACTTTGTGCTTTGACAGGTCATCTTTCCTAACCTTCATTAATGCTCTCATCTCAAACAGATTTTGAGTGTCTGAATATGCTAAATAAATGTCCTGTATCCCCCTCAGCTACTACCCCCACCTGCCTGCAAAATTTCAAACTTTTGAACATTTTTCTAAGAAGAGAACTAACCCAAACGTTAACTAAGGATTGGCTACCCAAACTTCAGGGGCATTTCTGACATCAGTAAGCAAGCAGGGCAATGCTCTTTGGCTGTACATTGCATAGAACACTCACATAGGGCTACAAAAGGCATGTATGTAGACCAAATACATGCAGGAGAAAAATAATACTTATCATAACACAAATCACAAAATTATGAATTATCTTCTGTGACCAAAGAGTACGTGCATTTTTCTTTCAGGTTTGCAATGGGTCTAGGTAGGTGCTGCATGTGCTGAAGCAACACAGAAATATACTCTAATCTACAGCTAACATCTTTAATTTGTCACATTTTGTGGTGGACATTTTGTGGTGGACATTTCCAGGTCCAGAAATTTTACGTTGCTAGCACAAAGGCAACTGCAGTACCTGACCACTTAAGGCCTCATATTTTAAAATTCATGACAGAAGCAAAGTAAATTTTACTAAAGACTATTATATAATCAATAATTTGCACGAAACATTTTTCTCTTAGAAAGTTATGATGTTATTTCAAGCAACTGCTTATTACTACGTTATAAAGCACATTCCTCCACTGTATTCTGTTCAGGATCATGAAACCTTGGCAGTGTT
Source organism: Nothura maculosa (assembly GCA_032353885.1). NCBI lineage: Eukaryota > Metazoa > Chordata > Aves > Tinamiformes > Tinamidae > Nothura > Nothura maculosa. The sequence goes on along the minus strand of JAUBOD010000248.1, from coordinate 38,359 downwards.
ATACGTTTCCTCTTGATATACAGCAAGGAGTAACAGAGTTTGGGACAGTAATAAAAAGGATTCATCACTTTAAAATAGTTTAACATCCATTGTGTGCATTAAATGTTGGGGAACTGTTTGGAGGGACCTGCAAAAGAGCAGCAAATCTAATTTTTTTCCCCTGTCTGATTGATACAATCAGGAATTCATTTAAAGGCTCCTTTAGTGAGCTGTCACCAAACTGCAGCCCATTTACAGGAGGTTAGCTAATTAATGAACTCTTGATTGAAGATTAATTTGGCAACGCTTTTTAATTTTCGCCTTAAAACCATGACAAACAATGATGTATTTTAATTAGAGCGTCAGCTATAGCTGGGCGCTTTATATACATCTTTGATATTGTAAACAGATCGCATCTATTCATTGGCAAATAGATAATAATGTTTAATTATCTGGAAATTAACAAAAGACTAACAACACGTCCTGGTTTTACACGTGCAGAAATAACATTTGTCCATAAAATGAAATGTTTTTAATCAAAGAATGTGGGCACCACTGCTGTCCTTCCCAAATCCCTCTGTAACGCAGTGTTTTAGCAAAAACTACTAAGTGCTAATTAAAAAGATAGACAGGACACGAGCGGGTATATCCTACAGACATTCCTATGGATACAGCAATCCAACTATCCCAGTATAATCCAGCTTTTTCCACCAAAATTATTACGCTGTCTTTATATAAGCTGTGATATTTCTGCACAATGATTGGGGATTTATTCGTGAAATTGCTACAGTGGTGAAGCCACACAGAGGTCTCAAAGCTCTGGACCAAGGTAAATAAAGTGTCATAATGTATTTAGCTAATAATAATGGAAAAAAATAGAGAAAAGCATCAGAAGAAGAGAAGGATTAAATTCCTGGCGTTTATTCACCCAAGTAAAAATCATTGTTCATAGTGCTGTAACCTAAATAAAAAAAAACAATCACAATATTTTTGTATTATCATTTTAATTTTCATTGCTCTCTCTTATTTACAACTTTTTTGATGTCTCGCAAAACCCAGATTCTTTCAGAGCTTTTCCTTTACGTGCCAGATCCCTCAACCCAGTTGTTTTAGCCACAAAAGCCTGCAACGAAACACGGGCTTTAAGTGAAAGCAGCAGCAAGTCCCTGCACATTGTCTGTGTTTTTGTTTGCGCCTCCTTTCAGGACAGGAAAACGGAACAGCGCTTAAGATGCTCATAATAACCCTGCTTACAAATAACACAATCGATAGCCTGTGGTTTCTTCAGAAGTCATTTTCAGCTCGCTTGTCTCCTAACGCTGGAGACGTCGAGTGCTTTCATGTGCTTGAGATCTGGCCTTTCGTTGCTTCAAATTAACATTAAAATGCTATAGCGCTTACTAAAAACGTCTCGGGTAACATTTCATACATTTTATTTCATTTTAAACACTCTTCTACATTAACAACAAAATAGTCATCGATAGCAGCAAGGATAGACCTGGAAATGAATGCAGTCCAAGGTCTCGCTTCCCCACTTATTACGGAGTCAGGGCTTCGTGGGCAGGTGAAGGGGGCTGAATCCAACCAGAGCAGCAGGTTCCCTCAACGGCAGGGACCTCACACCACACACATGCACGAACCTGAGCAAGCAGCTTCCCTTGGTTAGGTGAACGTGTTCACCTTTCTGCAAAATTATAATAATAATATGCAGAATGTTGGAGCCATCACAAATGGCTAAAAGAGCTCAGGGTTTTGCTGAACCCCATCTTTGGTTTTTAGTGACTTGCCGGCAGGTGATGTTTCTCAGAGGTTTATGGGCAGCATTATCAAATACCAAGGAGAAACTGGATCCTCACCCTTGCTTACAGTATGCCATACCTTAGCAGGGAGAGGCTCACAACCCCCCGTACTGACAGACATCTGAAAGACATGGGATTAACGCCGCTAACTTACTTGTTTACTGAGTCCCAGCTAAGTATTATTATTATATTAACATTATTTCCAGGAACGACTATCTCTGCGCATGTCTGATTGCTTGTATTTCAGTTTGGCTCCATTTCTGACCATACAGCAAAGCTGTGGAGAGCACAGCAACGGCTCTGTGGAAGGGCAGTATCATGCAAGTGTGCAATGGTTTGTTTCTTCATGTGATTTAGTAGCTGAAAAAGAGGAAGGGAAACAACAACGAACCAGCTGCCCATGCACTAGTAAATGTTCCTAGAGACAGCAAAACCAATGAAGAAGAAAAATTATACCTACAGTAAGTAACGCATACAAGCTTTGACAAAAATAAATGCATAAATAAGTAAAATAGATACAGTCAAATTCTGTTCTCACTTACACAGGTGCAAATTCATGAACTCTCCTGAGACTGCATGGATATAACAGAGCAAAGACTTTGTTCCATTACATGCATCATTCTTAATCCAACAAATGTTGCTCTAACCAAGCTGAATAAAACAATACATGGTTAGAGGGTAAGAGACCTTGTAAAGCAAAATCAGACCCACACAAACAGTGGAGAAAAGGCTTTTACCAGACCTGTCTCGTCCTAAACATTTAAAATTATCTGTGCGAAAGGACAGAAGAGGAAAATCACCTCCTTGTTCCAAAGGAAATGTTATCTTTTTACAAAATTATTTTAGTCTGAGTGGGTTGTGGAGAACATTGAGGGAAATGAACAGAAAAGGTATTGTCATCAGTTGTTATTTCGTGCTTGAAAAGCTCAAAGACTGTTTCATTTACCAGCCGCCTCCCCGCACCTACACGCTCGCCAGGGCAGATCCGGGCACTGACCAGCTAGGGCAAAGGCTCCGGGAGGTGGTAAGGACAGGAGGAGGGCGCAGCCCTGGCACGGTTCTTCTCCTTCCCTGCGGAAGGGCACGGTGAGGTCCCGATCCGGAGTATTCAGGGGAACAGCTCCTGCCCACACGGACGTGCCCTAGGCTGGGCCCACGGCTCCTCATTGATGCTCGAGCGACTTACTGGGCAGCAGCCAAACAGCCGAGCACATCAGGACTGTGATTTAAAAACAACAGGGCTGTGATATCAAACCTACTTGCTCCCTTGATGGTGAAGAGGGCCCTGTGTTCACACTGTATCTTCTGCTGCTGCTTCCCAGCGCGTTTGGTGGAGCCTCCGGACCTGTTCCACGCGCTCGGCCCAACGCTGCCGCCCTCCGCGGCACGGGGTAAATCCCAGGAGGTGCCGAGCAGAGCCCGGAGCGGCCCTTACTCACCGCGCCATCCCGCTGCGGGATCCTGGCTAAAACCCTGGGAGCAGGGGCCCTCAGGCTTCGCCTGCTGCTCTTTGGTCTCTTCATAAAAACCACAAGTTTGCGGACGTAAAAATGCAAATCTGCAAGGTTTGTGTTGTCTAATCCAAACACACATTCATCTGAACAGGGAACCCCGTATGTAGGAAGAGAGAAACACAAGAGGTCATGTATCTGCAGAGGATAATCACTGTCATCAATAATAATATTAATGCTTAGCTGGGACACGGTAAACAAGTACGTTAGCTGCAAAAACTATTTTAATCCCACACCTGCTCAGAGAAAATACTAAACATAGCATCAATTTGCAGCTGTACTAGAAAATAAATGTAAATTTTCTGACTAGATGATACCTGCAGAAAAATATAACATTACCTAAGTGCAAAGTCTATGCCTTAAGGAATAGCAAAAATAATGTATATGTTATGACTACTGTATCTGAAAGTGAAATCCATGGCACAAACTCAGCTACCTTTAAACTGGAAAATCTTGGAATCTCTAATAAAATCCACTTCCCAACTCTCTGCACGGGAGCACATTTACAGCCAGAAGTCCTCTATATGTTCCATACAAACAGCCACCAAACAAGGCTCCAGAATCGGGCAGAATTAACCCATTTCCACCCAATCTGCTTACTACAGAATGCCCATTTCATCAATACGATCGTGCCCCAGAGATGTGGGGTGAACTCCGCATAACATAAAGCCGGCTGCCACCAGTTAGGATCTTGTTTTAGGATCTTGCTTTCCTGTAACTAACACAAAAATACACAACTGTAATTTAGAGGAACAGATTACAAGCCAATGAACGACTTAGAACACGGACCCAATTTCACACTGCCCTGGGAGCACTCCCAAGTTAAGGAAAGGCGTGTGCTTAACCTGTGAGAAAGGAAGTTGCAGGCTCCGTCCAAACGTGCGTGTGGTCGTCACAGAGGCCCAACACGTGGCCAGAGCAGAGCACAGGAGAGGCCAGGGCTGCAAACGCAGCCCCTGGCACTGCACTAGGAACCAGCACACATGAGACTGCACACTGAGCTTATCAGAGACCACTGCAAACGCGTCCTCTGCGTGTTAAAACTGAGCGCCCGGTGAGCCCAACGCGCTGTCTCCGACGAGCAGGGCTGCTTGCTAAAGAGCTGCAGCACTGGGACTCAGGGAAAAGCATGTCACGCATCCAGTATTTGTGCTAGACTTCTCTTGCCTTTAGGAGAACACATTCACCTACCCTCATGCTGTTTCAATTCTGCCTAAAAGAATTAGAAGAGAAAGGTCTATAAAGATCTTACAAAGATCTTCTTTTTCCTTTTTTTTTCTTTTTTTTTCTTAATTTAGAGAATACCATTTCCTACAATTTTGTTTGCTGATTATTGAAACCAGCTGCAACTGGCATGGTCCCTTTTTGTTTATTTCTGCATTCATATGCCGGCATCAAAGACACTGCTACAAGGCTGGGAGTATCGCGGATCAGTTTGCTGCCAGGGCTTGAATCAATAACGCAGAGCTTTCCCCCCGTGTTTTACCAAACCGGGGTCTTCTTACACAAACACAATGAAAAAAATGCTCCACCATTCCCCAAAACAGACACAGATATCCAGGCAACTTTTTTTTATTTTTATTTTTGAGTTTTTCTGTGTGCTTTTTTTTTAAGAGATTTTTGTCTCATGCTGTTCATCTTCCTTTTCTGAAAGATGCTAAGATGAAGAGACAGCGTTTGGAGCATTTGGAACCAGGCAAAAGTCAACCTTGGGGCTGGCAACTTCCCGAGTTGCGTGTCTCCTCCCTCTTGCCTCCTCTTGCACATTCAAGCTAAGAGTTATTTCCTTTATCGCTCGCCTACTTCCAAACAACAAGCATTTGTCTGTATTCCTGGGCCTAATAATTGTAACTATAAATCAATGTGCATTAATAAAATAAGTTGGTAAGAGTTTACTTGGCTCTTTATTTATGGCATTATAAAATGCTCCCATATTACATAAGCAATCCCAAGGGACTTCTATTATCTGTTCTCCGAATCATTTCATGATTATCATCTCACAATCATTCAGAAACAAGCAAACTACTCTTTCTGGCTATCTATTTAATTTCTCAATATCGTAGTTCTGATTTTCTTCTCTTTTCCACTATGGATATTTAAAAATAGGAGAACATCCTCTGGCCAGGTTACAAGGCAGGGGAAAAGGCATTTTGGATCAGATTTTGTTCTTCGTGGTATGAGGAACAAGCAATGTAGCTGGCTTTACAGGAGCTTAAAAGCACGAGGGGAGCTCTCAGTGAGGAAGAAGGATGCCTTTAGGGGCCCCCCAAATGTCTTGATGGTTGATGCTTCAACATAAGGATGATTAAGAAACCACACATGCTACCAAAATACTGCACTCTCAAACTCGGAATAAATTCCCCTTTCTCTACTGCAACATTTCTGAGCAGGGCTTTAGCACTCCATTATCGTGAATGTTTTTTGGCCCAAGGCAAAAAATATTGACAAAGTTCCACCTCCAAGACAGTTATTGTCTCTGTATACTTGATAGCAGCCTTCAGAAGTTCACCTGCCAGTATTAAATCCTGGGTTTGGGTGAGAGAGGTAAAAATTTGCTAGCATTCCAAGCTATTTTACTGTAGCAGCAGCTACAGCAGCAAATCAAATTGTTCTTTCAATTAAACCAGTTCAGTGCCTTAGAGAAGAAAGATCCAGCCTTCCCCCTCTCCAAAAAAAACCTGCAGTTTATGCCAAGTCTGAAGTTTTTACTACAACTGAGAGAAAAAGGTTCAGACGTCCCTATTCTCGTGGTCAATACCCCACACCAGAAAACAAAAAGCACCCGGGGTCATTTGGGCACAACTGCCAACCCTTGCTGGAAGCTGGCGATGTTCAAGCAGGTTGGGCCCCAAGGTCTGCCAGGAGGCCACCACCAGGTCTGGGCTTCCCTTTGGCCTGCTGTGTTCACCAACCCGCAATACACCGGAAGGTGTCACAGAGCACAACCAAACAACGTGTTGTGATCATGTCCCACATTGAAGATGGCCAGGATGGGCACTTGAGGATCTACTAAGATCCCTGACAGAAGATATTTAGACAAGGAGAATGGAAGTCTTAACCCAGGTATCCTTGGGGCGAGGGAAGGGAAAGTCAGTCATGGAAGGGGAGCATTATCCCAGCTGCTCTGAACTGAAACACTGCAACACAGATTCCGCTAGTTCTGGTTAAACAGCAAAACCCCTCACTTTTCTGTATCCCTCATGTACCAATATCTATCCAAAGCACAACAGCCACGCATACACACAGCCTCTTGGCAGATGGAAGCTGCAATGTAGCAAAAATGCCTCTTGCTCCGTTGTTTCTTTCAGCAGGGTCCACAGGAAGGACCAGTGAAACGCTCAGGATGCCCCTTGCCAGCAGACTACACACTCGCCACAGCCCCACAGAGGGGACTTGAATGGCTCCGCGGCAGCTCCCCTTGAGCGCGCCGGCCGTGGGGGCACGAGGAGAGAAACCCGAGGAC
>JAUBOD010000248.1:15916-29954 GCA_032353885.1 Nothura maculosa | reverse complement strand
TTCAGAATTAGGAATTTCATTCCTATCCGAGGAGCTCAATGATCCTGTAAATCCGACTCTGTTTGCACGTCACCCGGCCGGACGCCGGGGCAGCTGTGACTCCCCGCACAGCGGAGAGGAACCGGCCTCGCTCAGCCCCGACCGGCGACTCCTGCCCCTGCAGCAGGGTCCTGCTGACCGGCGATTCCTGCTCCTGCAGCAGGGTCCTGCCGACCAACGATTCCTGCCCCTGGAGCAGGGTCCTGCCGACCAACGATTCCTGCCCCTGGAGCAGGGTCCTGCCGACCAACGATTCCTGCCCCTGCAGCAGGGTCCTGCCGACCAACGATTCCTGCCCCTGGAGCAGGGTCCTGCCGACCGGCAATTCCTGCTCCTGGAGCAGGGTCCTGCCGACCGGCGATTCCTGCTCCTGGGGCAGGGTCCTGCCGTCGGCCTGGCCTCTCCAGCAGCGTCTCTTCTGAAGGAAAACAGAACCAAGGCATTTTTTGCCATTCCAAACTGCATAGGCTTAAAAGAGAAAAACCTAAATGCGATGAAATGTCCCTAAGATACATGTGGTTATGTACACGCTTTCCTCAGGATGTAGAATCCTTCAGCTTTTGGCCTTGTGCTTCATAATACACTGAACTAGGCAGATGTTTTACTACTGCCCAACGCAATTTTACTCCCAAGTTTGTTTATATGTGAGTATAGACATATAAATACATGTGAACACACACTCTCGAGTTTTTCTCAGGGTAAATGATACGCCCCAGGGCGGAGATGAGAAATGGAACATGGCGAAAGAACAGGGCTCTCTTTCTTCCCCACTTTCATTGCCTGGAGAAAAGACAAAAGAAGAAAGTTTTTTTTTGTGTCATCCACTCATACGTCACGGTTAACTCTAATGTAAGGCGGAATTACACCTAGGAAAGGCCAAGGAAAACAGGTGAAGTAGGCCAATATGCAGACTTTTAACAAAATGCTCAGAACCTATAATCAAGAAAAGACCTATTTTTCGATGTGCAAAATTATCCAAGTTTCACCTAAACTTTTGAAGAACTTTTTTTTCAGTCTCGTTGAGAACAGTAGAACTGCTGGGAAATACATCCCTTCTTTCTTCAGTAGATGTTACTGTTTCACATAGAAAACCTGTAAAATGTGACATGAGTATATCAGAGAAATTAAAACAAAAATAAAGAAATCTGAATCTCCCAGTTCAGTCTCAGGTAACATCAGGATCACACTACGAATGCTTCCCAGCGCTCGCTATCCTTTACTGCATCTTTGTACTTTTGCCTTGTGATTGCACATCTCAGCATCCCACCTGGTGGTTGCCATTAAAAAACAATAATACAAAAAATGTGCCACCAAGTACTCTGCAGCTCAGCAAAGCAGATCCCTGGTGCGAATGAGTCAAGAGCAGAGAGAGAAAGGCTGGATTACAGAGAGTCCAAGTCTCAAGAGCAGAGAGGGAAAGGCTGGATTAGGGAAAGTCCAAGTCATCCTTTTTTTTTTTCAAAAATAAAAAGAGACACCATCTTTTCCTAAAGAAAAAAAGTTTCTTTAGGAAACAGAGAAACACAAGAGTAAATGAATGCCCAGTGTTTTAACATAGGCAAAGCAGAAGGCTGACAGGATGCTGGTGCTTTGATTTCTCCTTGTGCATCACGAGAGCCCTAGCCCACCTCCCTGTTGGCGTGCAGGGCAGATACAACCTCCACTACCACAGAGCTGCAAGTTCCTCAGGGAAGGGCTGCACTTCAGCACACACCTCTGTACTTCTGTGGAGAAACCCCACGAGCGAGCACTCAGGAGCACAAATACTCCCAAGGACTCATATTAGGTCTCAGGCCTTGCCGAGACGTGTACGAAACACAGACAGGGACACACGGCGGCAGATACTGAGGGGCAGAGCCAGCAGGGGGGCCCTGAGCCGGGAGGGAGCCCACAGCACCCAGGAGTTTTGCAGAATGTGCAGTACAACTGCTACCTCCTGCACTTGCATAGCAAGGAAGGAGAAAAAGAGCACGTAGCAGCATCCAAACCAAAAACCCTCTCAGGGAGATGGCAAAAGAAACAACAAGCTACTTTGGAAGTTTGACGTATTCCAGGATGTCCCTGGCTCAGTCCTATCTCCATAAACTGTTTATTTCTATGTAGCTTTTTCATACAGGACACCCAGTGCAAGAAGACACCTAGAAAGACATATTTGACCTAAGCAAAAGTGAAGCTGGAAGCACAGGACTTGAAGGAAGACTCTCCATGTGTAGACTGAGGGGATTAATCTGAGGAAAGGAACAGTACTCCATCAGGGTCTGCTAGAAACTGTGGACCTCCTAAAAGCAGATGCTGCTGATTATGTAAGAGAAAGGGGTGAGTAGAAAATGATGGTAAGAATTTAGCTCTGCCTCAGATAGATTATAGAGTAAATAACGTGTTTATCTAATCAGCCAAGAGAAGTTCTTCATACTTGATCCATGATGAAGGAAAACAGAAGTTCAAATGAAGAAGTAATTTTCAGGTATGATGCCACTTAGCAAAATGCACTCACGTCACATGCTGTGTAATGAAAAACGCACAAAGGATAATCTTTATAAGAAAGAGAGGGAAAAAAGCTCATCATGGGCTATCAGTGTTAATGTAAATTAGCTGGAAACCGCCTGGTCTTGTGGGATAGAACTGATTTGGACAGGGACAGGGCACTGAACACGGTATCGCTGGTTGTGGGCTACACTCCTAGCCCTTTTAGTGCCTCTCCTTACCTTTTACTCTGTCTTAGCCTTCTTTATAATGACTGCTAACTTTGGGGCTAGAGGCTCTGTGTTCAGTGCTTCTGAACAGAACTGAACTAAACAGTTTCCAATATTGACTCAGAGATACAAAACAAAAAAGGAAAAAAAAAGCAGCAATTTAAAAAATGTAGCAAAATAATTTGTAAAAATATCCCAAGATAGCTTAGAAATACAGAAAAGAAAAAGACGATTTAGGTGTTTGTGTGATCTGCTACCCTTCATTCAAATATACAAGGCAAAAACACCCAAGTGTATCTGATGCTGGATGCAGGAGACACCTAAACATAAGCCTAACTTGTTGCTGTTGTTGTTTTGGGCCTTAGTAAGGGATCAGTAAAGGAAACACGGTAGAGTCCAGCAGAACAGAGACAAGTCCCTGTGGGCTGAAAGCAAATGCTCCATGTTACACAGGCGGCGACTGCTCTGTCAGTCTATGGGCCAAGGAGCCAAAAGACCTCACGGGCTCCTGGCTATGTAAGATATGCGGGAACTGCTCTGCCAGCTGCCAAGCTGGGCCAGCAGACCACAAAGTGTTAACGGGCAGGGAGTCACCGTGTCACCACTGCGCAGCCAAGGGAGTGATCCTGGGCTCCCTGCACCGCTTTGTTCCCCTTACTGTGTGGTAACTATCAAATTACCACGTGTCATCGCTGGAACATTAGGGTGATCCACGATGGAAATTCACTCTGTGGAGCAGCAGCCTAAATTCTTCACTTTGTCCCTCCAGTGATGTGGACAGGTGGATTGTGTCCTGCGCTACTCTAAAGGTTAAAGGACTAGGTTAGGCACTTCATAGATTAAAACGGATCAAACAGCCCGATTCTGCCACCCTTTCCCACTAGGAGTTTCATTACTCTGCTGCAGATGGGATAATACTTGACAGGGTACTACCATCTGTCCCAAAGTGATCATTTTCTCCTTAAATTTCCTGTAAAACCTACATCAACTTTCCCTCTCAACAGCTATGGTAGTTACTATCTTAAAAAAAATATAAAGTAAAAAAGCAGGCTTTGCCTGCTGTAAATGGGGGGAAGTCAAAGATGTCAGGAGATCCATTTAAGACTCACACTGTTCCTAATCTATTTTACTGGGAAGACACTCAGAAAATATTATTGTGACTGGAGGACAGAGTTTTGGAGGTTCAGGGCTTTTTTAAAAAGGATAGGCAGATGCAAAATGATAAGCTTCAGTGCATATTTTCTGCATTCACATTTCTGTAGAGAACCAAATTAAGTGTTAGAAGTGTTTCAAAATAACATTAGGAATACACACAAGTCTTGGAAACAGCCCAGGCGAGGGAGCAAAACTGCAAGTGCAGCTCTCAACCTGGGAACCTCCCACACTACAACAAACTCATTAGCAACTGCTAACAAGCCACCTGGTGGGAGCTACATGTTAAGTGTAAAAACGATGGCAAGCACGTCATGAAAATGGTTATCGCCCATCAGGGCCTTCCCTACAAGGAGTATTTTGCACGTGTATTTCGCATTAGCACTTGGAAGGTGCTCCGAGGCTTTGTGGGAGCCCGTGCAAGAGCCCACAGGGATGACACAGCGGCTTCAAGGGCACACCATTGGTCACCATTAACTTAAGTGACACCTAAATAGGGTCACAGTCAAATTTATACGCAGGTGAAAATCAAAGACATTAAGGGGACAAAGACAGTTGAGTAATTATATATATAAAACGTGAAATATTGTAAAAGATTTATCCATGTTAGCAAAGACAGTCTTTTCTTACCATAGATTAGTTAGCACACAGCAGAGTCCCGGAGAAGACAAGGCAATTACTGCTTCACAGGTTAGCAGAGTAAGATGTACACCCTGGGGAAAGCAAAATTTATTGACAACTACCATGTGTCACCTTCCCTAGGCCTGGCCTGTGTTTGCCAGGGTATACACATCTACATAAAGGCAAAGCACATCTTTGCCTTTGCCTTTTCTATTCCCTGCTAAAGGAAAGCCAGGAAGAGGAGTGGCTGCGATGCCTTCCCTTGCAGAGCACAATCAGCCCAACAGTGGTAGCCCACAGCTGGGGTCTCTGAAACAGCCTATGGAAAGGCAAGGATGTCCATGTGGCTACAGTTGGGACGGCAGGAAAGGGCTACGAGGAAGAGTTTAGCCAAAAATGACTGTGTTCCCCTTCACACTTCTACCAACAGCGCTTCTGACCTTGCCAGTCGCCAGTGACACAAATGGTAGAAAACTACAGCACTGGAGATGCCTGAATTCTTGGAATTCCAGGACTTGACAGCAAGGCAGCTACTGAACATTTATGGACAAACCTCATGTTGCTCTCTGCTCTAAATTAACCTCCACCTTCTTCACTGTCTTCTGGGGTCCCTTGCAGAGCCCAGTTCTCCTGATGTTTCAACAGCTCCACAGCGCTTCAGTATGGTCTGGCAGTCAATGGAGCCAACAGTCAATATGAGGGTAGCTCCTTGCAAGTGGTTTCAATAGAGGACCAGAAGCAAGGAATGCCAACGGATTCAGGTGCTCATATTACAGCTGGGCTGCTCTTACACTGTCAAATATGGTGCCTCCAAATCACAAGTGACACTGCTCTGTTTATAGTAGCAAACATGGTGAAACACCTAAAACAGGAGGTTCCACCACTGCCAACTAGCCCCACACTAAAGAGTAATAGCAGTAATAGCATCCCTGCCTTATCTATATTCTACTGTTTACCCATTTACCATCTCATGGATGGAGCCATGAGCCTAGTCACCTCAAGTGTAATCTTTCATAAAAGTTTGGCTGCTCAAGACCCACTCTGTAACTCTACAAAAGTGCCAACAACGTTCTCTTCAGAAAGATCTGTGTCACTTAATCTGCCACCACATCAGAAAGGAAACATCCTGCCTTGCACAAAAACGTTTCTGTAGAAATAACCTTTATGTGAACACGTGAGCATTTCTGAAATGCAGTGGCCAGCATCTCGAGCACCAGGGTCCTTTAAAGCATGGCCTCAAATAAGGGATCTGGGCTAACGCTGCTTGTTTTGCTCGTGGAAGATTATGCATCAGGAGAGGAGGAACAAGGACATTGCCTCTTTAATTTCGTATGCATGATAATGTTTTTAATCACTAAGGTCATACCTGTATGTGATGACTGACAACTTTTCAGCTTGATTCAAAGCAAACAGCTGTTGGCTTGATTGCCTAGCAACTAAAAGTTGATGGATGACCCTTAAGATGGATAACCACCATAAATCACCTCATTCAGACTCTCAGGGAAAAAAATTAAAAAACAATGGTTTTCATGACATTTCTTGCACTCCATAATGTGCCATGATAAATTTGGCTGCCTTATGGATGCACAGTTGTGGTGGCTGAAATTAGGCACTTGTGTTTGTTCCCTGCATTCTGCACTTTCTCTAGCCCCCTCTCTAAGGTGTCTTCATACTAAAATACTCCACTGTCAGAAGAAAGCAGAATACCAGAAGCTACTGTCAGTCACCACAAGGCAGGGAGAATCTGTATTGAATCTCTGCATCACCAAACAGCTTTTAATCAGGAAACAGCAGTCTTATATCATAGCTATGGCACTGGGCTACATGCATTAATAATGGTTACAATATATTTAGTGTAATGACTTGACCCCGGTCAACATTATTGATGCTGTGATTAATATGAATTTGATAAACTGCTTCCTCTTTGAAGACATTTTGTATGTTTCTAAAGCAAGAGAAAAATACTTTTTATATATAAGTAAATGCAGCAGGCCTTCATAGTGGCATTACGATTTCAGCTGTACAGGTGTTAAAACAGACTTCTCAAAATTTATGCAAGTTTCCCTGAAACTGGCATTACACCACCAAAAAAAAAAAAAAAAAAAAAAAAAAAAAAGGTGAGATATCCCCATAATGAGACATCCCCATTTCATAAACAGGAAAAAAAAAAGCTCAAGCCCCCTAAACCATCATTCTAAATGGAAGGCCATATTCTCCCCAGAACGTTCAGACAGAAAGGGAAATTCCCTTTTATTGTTCTAGATAATAAGATTTCTCTGTCTGTTATGTACAGAATACATACACACTGAAAACCAGATGTTCAAAATTGCTTTCATTGTTTGAATTAAAAAAAAAAACTCTTGGGCTTGACTATTCATATGAAAACTCTCTTACTGAATTTGGTTTATGACAGCAAAGTGACTTCTGGCTTTGTTTAAAGAAAAAACAGTGCCACATAAAGTGGTGCAAGGTTTAGCACAAACTTGGGAAAGTGCCGCCTTAAACATTAGTGTATGAGCGGTTCACCAAAGACACCCAGTGTGGTAAGAGCTGCCCTCTTCTTGCTACATACCTGCCCATGTCAGTGACCACTGGCCAACAGAACTTCTGTTATAAAACTCGAGACTTTCCAAATTACGATACACAACCCACTGAAGGAGGCCAGGTCAAGAGGGACATGAGCCATGTTGAGAGGATGGGCAAGAACTCACCTGTGGAGCAGGAGGCTCCCAAGGACAAAGTCATTGGGAAATGCTGTTAAGGGAAGCACGTTTCAAGCTGGAACTGAACTATCAAAACTTCTGCAGAAACTTCGCTTGACACCTACTTGTGCTGTATTTCAACCTGAGAAGGACCTTTATGCCAGCTGCAAGAACCTGGCCATTTGCTGAAGTTAGTTGAGCACTTTCTGAATTAAAGTTAATTCATTTCTAAAAATCAAACATGAGAAATCATGTTCCAAAGCTCGGCTACACACACTCCAGCACATTCAGAAATAGCTCTTTAGCTGAACCACGTCCTCAGATTTTCCACGGGTTGTAAGCAGCTTTCTAGGACATATATTCTGAAAGTACAAGGTGTATTTCACCTGCAAGATGCAGATCTACATTTCCTAATTTCACATAAAAGCAGAAGGTAATCACAGCGTGCATCAGGCTGTTAGGCCTGCCATATTTCTCAACAAGCAACAAACTTGATGCTCCATCAGGTATGTCTGCAATTCACCGGGCTCTCCGCTTCTGCGAGGCACCTCAAGCAGTAAGTGAATATGCAGTTTAGACACTCTTTGTCTCCCCAAGCGGAGACAAATGTGGCAACGCAACAAAGCCAGTCGCGACGCTGTTTATTTGGAGCTTCTGAAATTTCAGATCACAGCTTTCTATAATCAATACTTTGCATTATTCAGCCACAGTACCCCTGCAGCTGAGAACCTAACTAGCATAATTCACGCAAACCGGAGTCTCAAGTGCACCTAGATGCGTTTAACATAAAAGCACTCATATACATATAACAGGCAGACACAATCCCTATTTATTGTCTCAGCTTTAAGTCTCGGGTGCCTGCGGGAAGGACCCACTAAAGAGGACAAGATGGCTTGCTGGCCCTTTAAAACTGAAATGCTTGTTTCCTTTCTGGAAGAAAAGTAAATCATGCTATAGTGAGTGGAGCTTTGAAAAAGCATCCATCCATTAAAGTTCATGGATCCTCGTTTCCAGATTGTCCCTCCCCTGGCTGTGTCTCAAGTTACAGCCTTGTACAATCCAAGTCTAAATAATATTCACTATGATAAATGACACCATAACTCCGATATCCACAATCAATCTTTGCTTTAAAGATACATCCATCTTCAATAATGTTGATGGGGATTCTGTAAAATGGGAAACGTGACTGT
The DNA here is from genome assembly GCA_032353885.1 of Nothura maculosa. Lineage (NCBI taxonomy): Eukaryota > Metazoa > Chordata > Aves > Tinamiformes > Tinamidae > Nothura > Nothura maculosa. The sequence goes on along the minus strand of JAUBOD010000248.1, from coordinate 21,557 downwards.
TTTCCCGACCTCCTAACAGTGGGGGAAGGAAGCTCTGAGTGATGGCTGTCAGCCCACATCTGGCTGCAAAAATAAATTAGCCTTATGTAGACAAATGAAAGGACCAGCCCTGACTAGAAAACAGCCACTCCTGAGCAAAGGCTAATTTATAGCACTCCTTTCTGGAAAGTTCCTCGCTGAGGCTACAGTCTCCTTAGCTATCTCTTTAAATGATATCTGATGCTGTAAATAACTTCAGTGTGGTAGGAACTATGCAAAGTACAAAGAGTGATTTGGTGGGGGAAGGGGAGGAAACAATAACTTTCTCACATTCTTTGTACATGATCAAAATGCAAAATTCAGCCACTTAAAACACACGCACAGAAAACTTTTGTTTCAGCAAAAATATTGCTATATTTTGAAAACATGCTCCTCTTTGTTTGACAGAAGATTATTTTCTGCTTTAAATCCCTCATCATCTCCTGGCTGCGGGATTGAGGTAGCAACATCTCAGAAATTAAACTATTTGGTGCAAGTGACACCTCGTGGTTTGGGGAATTTTTTTCCCCCGTTAAGCACTATCAACTTTTCTTTTCGCTCATCTTCCCTCCTTCTCCTCAGAGACGTGTTTTCCCGAGAGGTGCATGGAGCCCTATACAGGTCACTTCTTCCATGCAGGTGTCAGATGTTGTTCGAAGAAACTACCTGCTGTACTTATTTCAGCACGGGGTTTTGAAGCAACTCGAAGGAAAATTTGTACGTGAACACGGGAGAAAACTCCCTGTCTTGCTCACTGCCTCCCTCGCACGAAACACCAATCTCTACCTGTGCGCAGGACAGGGGCTACCTCTTTTCCCTGACTGAAATGCTTTACTGCCTTATTCTTTATGCCTTTGACCTTGTCCTGCTGTAGAAGAACCTAGGCCTTTAATTCTCATAGCATACAATATATGGGAATTAAAGAAAAAAAGGGGGACAAGAAGCACTGGAGCACTTTCCAGGAGCAGCTGGAGGAAGGCGGGATGGGGGAGCAGCCCCACGGCGCGGCCGGCACCGCCGGCGCGCAGGATCCCGCGGCGCTGGCGAGGGCGGGCGGCGCTGGCGGTGAGGGTTAATTCTGTGAAGGTTGAAGGACTTACAGTAATGCTGTGAAGACAGAAACATCACAGGCTTTCCTGGCAAGAGGCTCGCGGAGGGTAGGAGGGGACTGCGAAATGAACTCTCTCAGGCTTTGTCGTGTACGTTTCCCAAGGCCCGGCCTGGCCCCTTTGATAAATGACACATGTCATTCTGTCAGAGGCTGACACTGCAGCTGGGAGGGCTGGTGATGTATGGCTCCACTGAAAAGGAAATCAACTTTTTGGCACCAACTAAGACTGTGCCCTGTATAAGGATTTTGTTTCTCAAAAAAAAAAAAAAAAAAGTGAAAGATAGACTTAGGATTTAAAAAAAAAAAGTTGAAAAACAGATTGAACGACAGCTTACACTTAACATAAATTAACTCGGTAATGGTGAAATGTGCTAGCCTGTGATAAATAAAAGCTACATTAGTCAATTATTAATCACACTCCAACTTGTAGCCAAAACCCATGACTTAAATCTGAGGCCTGAGCTGCCTTACAAACAGATAAGACAGTGTTTGATAGATGTCTTGCATAGTGTAATCAGGAAGGAATCAAAGGCTTAGTGGTTTAACCAAGGGGGGGTGTGGAAGGTTCTGGAAACTGAGACTGGGTAAAGTGGATAACTGGATTGAAAGCGCCCTTTCACTGGGGATACAGTATATCTTTTGACTGCTTAAAAAGAGAGAGAAGGAAAGGGGGGGGAGAAGAGAGAGACATATCTGAATTTGGTTTAATCTTTTTTTTATATACAGGAATGTCTTGAAACTGTATTTCCCTCCCCCACCTCCCACCACCACTACTGTGTTAAATCATTTAAATCTGATCACTATTAAATGGATTCTCACCGAGACATCAAGTGTTTCAAATATGATCGTTTTGCACGGATTACAATTTAAGCATTTTATTTAATCGAATGAACTCGCATCAGGCTGCAACACATTCATGCAGATACAAGCTGTAGAGAAAAAGCACAAAGCTGCATAAACTAAATGATTCCTATTCAACCAGACTATAAAGACAAAATAAAGGATTTCAGACCAAAAAAAAAGAGGAAAAAAAATGCAGGAGAGCCGGAAGGGAGAGGGGAAGATGGGCCGCAATACCTAAAAAGCAGGATTACGGATATGCGAAAGGCTGGACCTGCGCATCACCTGGGCGAGACGCAAGCCCAGCAGAGCCGGGCTTTGTGTCACCCTCCGTGTGCAGAGCAGCGCGGTGGCCTCGGCACTCGCGGTGCCTTTCGCTGCCTGACCTCGTGCAAGGTCCACACAGCGCCCAGGCTTCCCTGCTCCGCCTGGCCCCCCGAGGGGCCAGCGCGCACCCTCCATAGGCCTCTGGCATGGCCCAGCCCCACATGGGGCGCGAGCCCCTTCCACGTGCCCCCTAAAGGCAAAGCGAGGGGTCTGGGGAGCCTCGCAGGAACGTGCTCCTCGGCTGCAGGGCAGCCTGGGCCCTGCTGGAGCCATGGGCTGTACATGGGCGCACCCCTGTGACCGCACGACGGCAGTCGCCAGCTCCGGGCGCCAGGACGGACACGGCGCGTTCCAACGTCAGCTCCGCTTCCTCCAGCAATTAATAGGGAGCATCTTCGGGGAGGGAGGCTCTAAATCACAGCGGCGCTCAAGTGCTTTCCTGAATCAGGCCTTGAGGAGCACTGTTATCAGCGGTAGCGCTGTATAAACATTTGTTTCTCAATCAGTAATTTACATATGCTTTGCATCACTCCTAGTGAAGCACCAGTCTCGCCGGCGTACCCATGGCTTGGCCAGGAAACTCGGACACGGAGCGGAGTCGTGATACGGCACAAGTGACTCCAGTTCCAACTGCAACACGAGGAGGATGCAGAGCAGGGAGAGGAGGGAAAATGCTCACAGCATCAACCACGAGGGAATCCATGGGGCAATTTCTCCAGCCACAGGAACATGGCCAGCAAAACCCCTGGCCTTCAAAAGGAAGGATTCCCTTCCCTCTCCCCTGCCCCCAGCACCTTACTGCTTCATACTGCATGTAATACAGTAACTACTAAGTGGTTTTACGTGGGACAGGGTCCCACTGAGCTCAGTGCTGGACAGGCACATACTAGGGAACAAATGAGCCTTTAATGTTAATCAAGTGAACCTGCACTCTCTGGTTTACACGTGCGGTCCGTGCTTGGCTTTTCCAGCAACACAAAGTTGAAAATTGAAAAGGATGTCATCTGTAACGGTCAAAACTACATTGCAAAGTCTGCAGTTTGTATTCATTTACAGGCACATACATAGGGTACATTTAACCACATACATGCATTCCCATGTCTTCCAGCCTGGCCGCACGACTCAACGCGTTTACGTGCTGCTCTGCACTGCCCAGTAAAACCAGAAGTGACTCCGTTTTCCTCAGTTTTTGGAAGTAACCTAACAGCCCAGGTAAAATCTAAAATAATCTGAAATCCTGAAAATGACAGCGGTTGTCTGGATGACAGCAGCTCTGAACCCACTCACCAACTTCAAGGTGGTGTTGAGAGTACTTAACTGAAGAATTTAAAAGCAACTGAAAAAAGTACAAATTTCCAAGTAAATGAACTAAGGAAATCCTTTGAAACCTAAACTTTAGTGACATGCACAGCTATCTTCTCAATACATGCAAAAAAAAAAAGGACTAAGGAAAGAAAAATAAGGAGTAAAGGAAAAAATGTGCATTTGAAAATATGCACACAGGATCTAGTGGTTTAGACTTTTGCCTTCATATTGCTAAAATATATTTTTTAAGTCCATAAAATTTCAGATAGTGTGCAAAATGTTTATATATTACCAAGGTCTCCCTTTAAAAGGTTTATACTTTTACTTTATGACCTGTCCTTGATTTGACACTTCCGCTCATCAGAAAGGGATTTATAAAATAATCCTGAAGGTGAGGAACAGACATCTGTCAGGGACTGGCTGAGTTTCACTTTGCGAAATTTAAGAAGGGAGAGAAATCCTGTTAAGCTCTCTTTAGTCACCAATAGACATCAAAGGTAATAATTAAAGAAGACAGACGTCATAAAAATAAATTTATGTAGTTCTTTATAATGCACAAGCACTCTAATGTGTAAAACATCTATTAGGGGTGAAAGAAAATACAACATTCCAAATGAGCAAAAATCTGTTTTGTTTGAGTTTTTTTTTGCCTACTCGAGTAACATTTAAAAAAGAAAACAACAAAAAAAAACAAGTTTAAACTAAAGTCTTTCAAAACCTTTGCCATCTGTGGGTACATGAACTATGGATGACCCCGAATGATTTGCACTCTGCTCAGAATCCCTTAGAAAGCACGGGAAAAAGTATCATTAAGAATGACTGATGACTGCCAGTCATGGTTGACCTCACCCAAGCTTTGGTCTCTGCCTCAGTAATAAGCTGTCCTTTATTAGCACCAACACTCCATAAAAGGGGTGTGTTTAGTCACAGGATAGTGGCCTTCTAATGCTCATTGCTTCTCCCTGAAAGATTGATTAGTGCTCATTTTTACTGCCTTCACAGTATATACAGTGACAGTGCTGCAGAGTGTCAGGGCCTGCAATATTGATGATAAGTACAACTACAAACTGGAGCTTTGGAAAAAAAGCTGAGGACTGGGAGTTCACTCTTCTTTTCAACTGGAGAGCTGAACTACTCCTGCAACGGAAAGAACAAAACGCAGCTAACGCGGGAGCTACTGCTCCTCTGCTGTAAGATCAGCTGAGGTTAGGGAATTCCCTTTCCCCGAATAAAGGTCATTTAAAACACAAAATTTAACAGGAGAGGTTGGCTTTTTATTTTGTTTGGAAAACACACAGGTTTTTTCTTTCGCCTGCCAGATGTTAAGACAAAAGCATTACCCAAAGATGGATGCTTCTGTTTACTTCCTATATACTGGTATTTCAGAATTGCTTCTAAGAAGTGACTTACAGGTAGGAGACATTTTTTGCAAGCGCCCCTCATTTGGCAACTACCGCAATGTCCCTGTACAGCAGCAGGTGCCTCTTTGAGGGCAAAAGAGAGAGGAAATGTGTCAAAAATGTTTTGGCCATGCATCTTCAGCTGCACAAATCTGCCTAACTTAACATGACTGCTCTGCAGCTTTTACTCTTACATTTGAAATCAATAAGATCTTTGCAAATTCCTCCTTCGGTGAAAGCAAGATCCAAGTACAACCTGGCATTAGAGGGGGAAGACTGGCAGCACCACGTAGCGTAGTACGAGATTCCACACAGTGAAGAGAATACTTAAAAAAAGAGCAAGCCCCAGATGTGCTCGGTGCAAAGCATCAGCACCGTGGTGATGAAAGAGCAGGTAAGGATTCATCAGCTCTTTCATATTAAGAAATTCCAATCTAAACGCATTACTTGGACGAGCCATGCCTTGACTTGATTTAAAAAGTAAAACAGAATTGAAAACAGTCTTTAAAATTGGTGTTTTAACCAGAGACTTTATAACATGCAGGGCCATCTCAAAGTTATACTGTAGTAGTTTAATATGGAACAACTTGTCCATATGGCTCTTCCTGGGAACGAGTCATTTCACGGGTTACAGCAAGAT